>JAHQIW010000240.1:0-20452 GCA_019055375.1 Parelaphostrongylus tenuis | reverse complement strand
CGCATCAATTTTTTTTTTTCTTTTTCCTGTTTGCTTTGTTTCTTATTTTATTGATTTTTGTTACTTCTTTCTTGTCTTTTTCTGCTTTCTTAATTTTTTTTCTCTTTGTCTTTTTTTTTTTTTTTTTTTTTTGAATTATTGTGTGAGGATAAAGTCTAACCACGAAACTATGACGTGCAGAACAGCTGACATAAAATAAAACACAAAGCGAAAAATCAGCCAAACCCTATGGATGACAAACAAAAAAGACAAACTTAACACAATTATAAACCACCTAAAAAAATCGCAAGAAAAAATTATAGGTGTGTTGAAAAAATTGAAAAGCAAAATCACTATTTCAAAAAACAATCTTCATTGATAAGATTATATAATATAAAAAAAATATTATCAAATAAAAAAAAAAACAAAATCAATCATAAACAATAATTGAAAATAATATAATAATTACATAAAAAAATACAAAAATAAAACGCGATAAAATTTTTGTCCAACATCTGATCAGGTATATAAAAAATTTTTGGAATTCCCAATAATAAAAAAATCACTCAGTCCTCCTATTTCTTCCAATATTCGCATGTTCATTATTTCTTTCCTTAAACAACTTCGGCGTCTCTCTAGCCCCTCTAAAAAAAAACAGAACAAAAAGTGTCGTGCCTGCTGGCCAAAATCCCAATGCTAACTCCCTCGTCGTTCGCAGAATAATCACTCTTTCACTTTTACTATTATCTTCGTAACAACTCCATGTTTTTATCTATAATTTTTCTTTCTGCTAAATGGGTTATTTCAAGTTTTCTAATAAAAAAACAAACAATCCTCCTTTACGGTTTTGATTGACTTCTCGCTTAGTAGCTATGTTCTTTTCCATGTTATCTTTCGGTAAAATCTTCTGCTGTCTAATTCGTCTTGCCCGGAACTTAATTTTCTTTATATATTTTTCTTTTTTTTTTCTTTTCCCTATTTCCACAGTGTCCGCATCTGGATCGGCAAAAGTTTTGTTTTTAATTAATTTGGGTTATTAATTATTATAATTTTATTTTGAATTTATAATTATAATTTCTCTATTCTTTTTTTTCCTACAACATCCCTCTCTCCGTCTTCTTCATTTTATTTTTCTCTATTCTATAATTAATTACCTTTTTCTTTTCTACTCACTCACTATTTTTCCATTATTTTTCCATTCTAACTTATCAATTAAATTTTACTTTCCTTCTTATCATTCTCTCAGGGCATTTATTATTCTCTTGCTCTTCTCCTCTTGTGCCTCTCCTCCGCTTTCCCTTAAAATAACCGACAATACCTTGACTTCTCCAGGTATTGGGTATAAGATAGGAGATAACTTATCTATCTATCTTCTCAATTTATTACAACCCACCCAAATCTCTTTTTTCTTTTTTCACAATGTTTTTCTCAACACCCCCCAGATTAATTCAAACCAATCTCTCATGTGTCACATTGCAATAAGTTAGAGTGGTTTCCATGACATGGTGGCTCAACGATTCAACTTAGTATATTATGTAACTATTGCTTCTAATCATCTTTTTCACCATACTCGATTTATAACCATACAGCCGCCATCACCACTCACCCCACTCCTCCAAATACCAAAATAAACAATTTTAATTTATTAATTTATATAAATTCCCTAATCCCTTGTCTTTTTTTCACACTAATTTATACTCTCCTTCTTCTAATACATTTCCTCATACTCACTCTCCTTCTCAACCTACCATTACCCTTAATGTTTTCTCACCTAATTTTCGCTATAACATCTTCTAAATTTTCTAATCTTATCCCCTATTTCACATTCTCTCTATATCACTGTCACAACACACGCTGGTTTCCCCTTCTACAACATCAACAGAATAAAAGAATTCTTTTGAATCATGAATACCTAGTCATCTGGTCCAGAGCGTTCAGGTCATACCGACTTTGGGTGTGAACATCGACAATGGGCGCTGACAATAGGTGCCTTGTTAGCGTAGAAAGAATGTTGTTAGAGCGTAGTCAGCAGTGCAACGGTTTTAGAGCCACGCGCTCCCCGGATAGAGTCAAAATGCGAATTGAATTTCCTCCACCTGATGCATAATTCTGCCACTCATTCTGCATCAGCATCGCGCTGTGGTATCTTTTCTTGGGGTGTACTGTAACAATCATGAAAGGGGAGGGGGAGGGGGGAGGGGAAAAAAAAAAAAACAAAGGGAAAAAAGGAGAAGGAAAGGGGGAAAGAGGGGCGACAAGGAAAGAGAGAGCAGAGCAGAGGAATTAGGTAGTATAGGTAGGAAAAGACAAAAAATGAGGATGATAGAGGAAGGAGATGGGAGGAAAAAGACACTCACTCATCAGGGAATTCACAGACAAACAATCACGTGAAAAAAAAAAGCCACAAATTGCGCAAAACTTCGGAAATGTTTCCGAATGATTTATCGTGAGATATTGCTCGCGGATGTAGCTGAGGGTCGGGGGCATTGGAGAGGCGTGGTTCGCGTACTGTGCGAGGTTTATAAACCATTGAAACTAGGTAAAGAAAGACTCACGCCACATAATCTGACCATAAGCAGGGCATGACTCATGGCACATATTCGGCAGTGTGAATGCATGACGTCTTGTTTCTAATTAGTTCGGCAAGATATGGATCAATAAGGCAAATCATCACAGTCGTGCATAGACTATCTACAGACAGTAGACGCTGTTTACAAGTGATCCAAAACTCGAAATGGCATTGTATCCGCCCATCTGAAACGCCCGAGCGGTGTCTAGGAAGGAATGTTTTGGTGTTCGGCTGCATGCTTTGTTAATTGAGCCGTTTGTTGAGGTCGTTTTGCCTTGCTGAATATTTTAGCCTCTAAAATGCAATAACTCAAGACAAGTCGAAACAAAAGGGTTTCACATTGGTTGGCGAAAGAGCGTTATAAAGGACGATCCATTTCTCGCTCCTAGGATAGTATAGCACCACTGAGACTACACCTAGAATAGCGATGGAGTCTGGAGCTCTAATGTCGGTTTCGTTTCATCCATTTTCTTATTCCTTCTCACAGCTTTGCGAAGATAGATGGAACTTGCCTTATTTGACAATACCAATTATGCACTTTGGAAGAGAGTTTTAGAAAATAGTGAGATGATGAATAAGCAATGAAAGATTGCTCAAGTCAAAGCGAATTTTGTAATGCTTTGTTCACCTCTACTAATGGATGGTCTGCGCAGTGTTTCTTATATCTCACAATAATATCAAGAAAAAATGCCAGCTGTGCATTCGTTGCATCTGTCAATAGTACATGCTACAGCTGTGATTGTATAGTAGTGACTTGAACAACTTCGTCTGTCTATTCAAGAGATTTATTGAGGGCGCAACAGCCGTGCATAGAAAATTGCTCAGTGACGACACACAGTCAAAAAAAATTAAGAGTATTTGCGTGAGATTTCATGATTGAATCGCTTATGCAAGTATAGCAACGGTGAGCATAAGATGTACGATACGGCTGTGGAGAGTTAAGCTGCTGTGTTGAGGTCGAAAAGAGTAGATATGTGGTGACGTCTGAAGCGGGGGAAGTGAGCCCAAGCAGCGTCGCGGTCGAGAACGTCACGAAACGGGACAAAAAGGAAAGGAATAAAGAGAGGGTGGAGGAGAGTAGGGGCGGCAAAGTATGAGGGGTTGTTACGAGGGGTTGAAAGAAAAGAAAGGAGGGAAACAAGTGGACTGAGAGAAGGTGTGGCGGGTAGAGACAAGATAGAGAAGGAACTGGAAACGGCAACTGTGAGTGAGAGATTATTTGTCGCGCTTCAGTCACCACACAGAGAGGAGTTGGCGGGACTGTGACGGGAGAAAGACGAGGGGAGGAGAAAGGGGAGTAAGAGGAAAATAACTAGAAGTACAGGATACTATACATTGAAACATCTATGTGCTCGCATACAGCGTGAGCTAATGGAGTCGGTGGGTGTGGTGAGTAATATATGATCGAGATACAATTGTAGCATTATAATGGGCGCAACACACAGTAAATCCCGATGCAATGAGAAGAGGAAAGGTAGAAAAATAGGAGGAAGAAGTCAAGGAAAGGGTAGATGTGATGGAAATGATAGTGTGACTTTGTGTGAAGGTACATAAGGATTGCCGACTCACAGCGCAGAGGGTGTGCGGGATTTCGAAGTTGATGAGAGTATACGTGAGAGGAGACAACTAACAACGGGGCGGAGACAGTGGGGCGAGGGGGGGTTGGGGACAGAGACACAAGGAGCAAGAAATCTGGGTGCATGGACTAGCGGCAATGCTTATGTAAATCGAGAAGAGATTTGACTGTAACACGTCACGCAGTGCATTCCGCGTCGTCATATATACAATATAGTATCGTAGTGCGATTAATGTCTTGTATCACATTTGTGCGTCTATGTACAGGATAATCCAGGAGTATAAAAGCAAAATCGTCAGAAGGGGTCAGGTGGAGTGTAATCTCGGTCGACGCGACTGACCTATATTGAGGCGTATCAGTGCGCGTAAATGTATAGCGGTAACAAGGGAGTGCGATCGCGATGCTCATGATTGGACGCGCATTGTTGACCTGCCCTCAACTGCCATGTGTCCAGCCGGGATTTGCCTTTTTTTTGGACACGCACACATATGACGCGAAAAAGTTGGAGTAAGAACGGAGCATGCCAGGTGCGGAGTATACTGTGGGACAGCCGTGCTCATACTTAGATGCGTCGGCTGCTAGCGTTATACTTATATCATTCGGTCACTTTCTCGATAAATCACTACTAGATGCTACACCAAAACTGGGACACGAGCCTGCTTAACAGCGTAGGTAGTTAGGTGTAATGGACATGTTGGAGTGTAATATTTTGAAGAGTGCAATAATTCACTAGCATATAGTGCACGCGCATGCGAGGTAGTGTAGTAGCCGCTACGTGGGTAATTAGGATCAATCACCGCCTTACAGAGAAAAAACGGACTGACAGATAATGTGTTTCACTTCTACGACTGAGATAATGAGTACGGACGTCAGAAGATAACCATAACATCAGGGTTTGTTTCGTGTATGTACGCGACTGAATTTTTGCAATATGCAACAAATACAAATAAGATTTCCATTAGCGGAATTTTGACAAAAAAAGAAAACAAAATCGATTTCTTAACCACATTAATCCCATAATAGACATACAACAAATAAGATAATTTGCCAATTAATCACAAAGGTTCGACAATTAAAACCTTACTTATAATAAAAGAATACACAACTGTGATGCTACACCAGATAATGATCATTCCCCACACCTTCATAAATAAAAAAAAAAAAAAAACTCACCTCCCATCATGTACATAAAAACTCCAAAAAGCTACGTATTTTTGTCAACACATGTTTGCTCAGCGTCAGAGCTTTGCTGTATTGGCAACTCAATTTGTCTACATCCTTTATGGTGAGTCCTCACGCCCGACATTGTGAGCCAACTGTGCAGTGTGCCTCAATGCAATACCTCGTCGTATTGTCATCGAGACTTAAACCATGCACTTGTGATTATTTAAAAAAGTGTTCCACTCCACAAGTATTCCTCACTTCACAGCTGCTATGTTAAAGTCAATGAAGAGGTTTTGAATGTTTAAGAGGATTTGTTATTGAAAATATTAAGAATAATGCATCTAGAGCAAATCTAAGCCTTGAATGAACTCAGCACTTCAATTTACTCTTCCTTATCGTATCTGTCCTCATTTGTAAGCTGGAAGATATCGTCGAAATGTTAGTTGGTCGATATTTTGAGTGAAATTCGTAGCAAGCTTCTTCAGTAACAAGATTTACCGAGAGGAGGACAAAAGTAGATGTGAAAGACATAATTGTTAAAATGTTTGACTTGCCATCAGCCAAGGACGGTCAAGAACTTCTTCCACTTTTAAACGATGATGAATGGTGTTCCCGGTAAGAATCTACCACGTTTGTCAGTAAACATATGCGTTCTCAGAAATCAGCCAGTAGTTTAAAGACTGATAACGTTTTCATGTTCACGCTGAGATCAAACAATTAACCTCGTGTGAGACGAAAGATAGTAGAGGACAGATATTCGTAAAGATAGTCGAACTAGTATGGTCCTCATTTTGGACTGCAAAAAATGTAACGGAGAGGGCCATCAATATCTTGCTACCAGTTGAGGCACAACTGAACAACTCGACCTGAATAGCGATGTCGACGTTGTCGTGTATCGATTCTCCACTTTCTTTTCCTTCTCATGACTCATTGAATATGATAGAACTTTCTCTTATTATGAACATTTACCAATTATCTACTTTGGAGAGAGCTTTAGAAAATACTGAGTTAATGAAAAAATTGAAAATATTGCTTGATCAAAAAAGCGAATTTTGGTGTCTTTTTTGCGACTGAATTTGTGCGCTTTGTTCTTTATTTTCACAACAAATCCGAAATATTGCCATGTGCTTCGTTTGTCTGAAAATGTCATGCTGTGCTGTCTGTGTCCAAAATTTCGTGTGTCATTCAAAGGATTTATACGCAACAACCGCCTGTTGCTCAGTGACGACAACAAAAATTGGGATTTGTGTAGATTGATGGTTAACCCGTATGCAAGTTACACGATTGCATATAAGGTGTATAGTTAAATTAAGCTCTGTTGAGTCAACTATTTGCTATCGTATCCACACTCCTTAACTCAGCAATGATATCATGGCAACAGGGCGTACTTCGTTGAGGTGCGCCGGGAAAGAAATCGTCATATGACTGCGAAGTCTCTTTGCACAGCTTCGGTAGGTTGGACTACTTTTGAACTATAATGTACATTTTCGAATGAATACGTGGTGTAATTGATTTTTTGAAATCTCACTATAACTATTGGCGCTCACCATGTCTCTAGAGACTTTTTGACAGTGTGCGGCCATGGCATTGTAGTGCCGCACTGAAACGCGCTTTCTGGTGATCAAAGCTGAGTACTTCTCCTTGAGCTTGCCGTAAACTCGGCCTAAACTGCTGACAGCAGAGCTCGGCGTTAATGGACTTGCCCTTCGAAACCTATTTCGTTGATTTCTTAGACTGCAGCTCGCTGTGAAAGAAGCTTCCCAATAATGATGCAATAAAACACAAACTTCGATTGTATCGTTGGACAGGAAAATCTCACAGAAGAAAATGTAGTATTCTCATGATATGCATGGGAATTATCTCATGCATATTTAAGTGCCCCAAAACTTTCTTTCAACTGCAGTTTGTTATCAGATTATATGGATTTAGCTCGCTTGTGTATCCGCGCATGCCTTACATGATATCTAATATGTTAAACCAGAACTATCACTAGACCCCTGTCTGCCATTTGGGTTTATTAAAAATACAATCATCTGACTTTCACAGACGATCATAGAGGCTACTGCGAATTAAATCAAAACGATGAAGACAAGCATAAGTGATCAGAACCAATGAACCTTTTTTTTTTCAAATATACGCTAAAAATCAAAAATAGAACAGCAAGGACGAATGCTCGGATTTACCCACGCAAGACCTCGTGCCTCTTCTTCGCTGTTCTTCTGACCTAACCTAGGAGGTACATAAACGCATCGATGATCCATCAAATCATTCGATTACTCTAGTGCAACGGACGTCCACGTCCTGAAAGAAGACGAAGATTGGTGTTTTTGTGTTGAGCAATGTGAAACGTAGCCGTTAAAGTTTTTGGTGCATGATGACAATGCCTGGAATCTTTCTAGACTACAGTTGCATCACGAAATCATGGAGCCATAATGGGTCAAGTCATGCGTGTAACTCCGATGATTTGCAAGTTCTTCGTTGTATAATTTCAGCTTTGGAAATGTTACGCTTCCACTGCGTGGAACCACTGCGCTGATCGTCTCCAGCTATTATAAAGTCATGCTATACATTCGTCTATAACTCAACAACGGATTGTTCGTGTTACTCAGAGGAAGCACCTATGATTTTCTTGATCGGCAATTTTTTAATTGTTTACTAATTTGGTACGCTACTCATTTACTGCGCTATCTCACTTTTCAAAATCATTTGCATGCCTCAACACCAAACCTAATACTTGCATTGATTTCTTTGGCAGATTTTTCCTACTATTACGGAGGGACCTAATTAGTATGAATTTGGCTTGAGTTTACATTTAATCCCGACCAATATCGCCACATCTAGCCATATCTTGCTATCGTTTTCTTTATACTCAACTGAATTATTTTTAAACATATGAACGGTTAGAGCAATTGCTCTGAAGTTTAACCGTTCATTTTGAGCCCCCATATCAGTGAAAACTAATTGTTGACCATGTTTCTAAAAATCTGCATATGCAATGTAATCTGAACGAATTTAAGTTTTTTGGTACGAGCAATATTGTTCTTCCGCCAAAAACGCCAAGAGATGGTTATGGGAGAAAAAATCAAATGGACTCGAATTTTCCACCCACTCATTTCCATTTTATTTACTTTTATATTCTGTTTATAGGATGCTTCATATGCTCTATTTCTTTTATTTATCCACACTCTTAATTCATGATTTCTATTGACTGTACTTTCTGCACTTTTGAATTTGCAAAATAGTCGTTTTGTAAAGGTGCTGGAAAGATGCCTCATTCTGACAAAATCACAGTTAGTAGAAGTTATTTATCTCTTCAATGGTGCACTGAAGCAAAGATCCTTTACAGATTGCCGTGAAAACACGATCGCGAGAATAGAATACTTATAAGTCGACTGGAAAGAGGTATGTTCGATCCCCATCTATAGCAGTACACTGTTCTATTGATGGTTTGTGTTTGAATATTATCAATGTACTTACATCAAAGACCTACATCAAAGTGTCTTACTCTACAAGGTTTAATCTAGACAGAATTTGGTGCAATCATGCGGTCATCAAGCCTCTTATCTCTCTGGAGGCGAGAAATTGGACCCAAATCAGCGGACTAGTCTGGAGAAGTTGATCTTTCCAACTTATGCGAAAAGGTTTCAATACAACTGTCTCTGAAGTCTAGCGATAGGTGAATTTACCAGCATTTACTGGCATTTGTGAGGATGACGGAAAAGCAGACCTCAACCAGCAGACAATTTCTCATGTGCAAAAATCAAAAGATCCTAGAATTTCGTGCACGCTGATGAGAGGAAACGAATCGCCATGTAAAAAATTACGAAATTCGCTCAATGTGATGCAGTTCTTGTCGGATTTTGTTAATCAAATGATTAGAGTAAAAGCATCTACAGAGCAATAAATAACACATTAGCACTGCGATACTTCAGATTCGAATAATTCAGAGTACATGAGTATTTACTTCTGTTAAACAGTTTCGAGGTGTTACTGATAGTATTTGTTGAATATCACTGAAGCATACAACAATACAGTTAGTAATGCAAGATGAATATTACAATATTCGAGGTGGCTAACGTTTTCGGCGAGTCGCCTTCTTCAGAGTCTGGAAAGATCATATTGATCCACAATCCGCTAAGCTAAAACCTCCATGAGCCCAGCAGAAAACGTTGGAAATGAATTTTAGATCGCATAGTAAAAGTTTTATTTCAAAGCACATCACCTAATTGACGCAACATGCAGCAGTAGTTTTCGGTGCCACATTCACGATCCTCGCACAGTAGTCAAAAACATCTGCGCTGTAGAAGCCTTTTGGATACATAGCAAAGGCCCAAAAATGAACAGAACAGAAGAGTGTTTCGTGATCATGCGTGACCTTGAACCATACCTCAGGCTGACCTTTACGCCGGCCTGAGTTGCGCACAGTCCACTGATGCACTGATCTTAAGCGGTTGGTCTTCAGTGAATAGTTGATAGACCTACAACATCAAAACGGTGAGTGTTTTGGGATTAAGCCCTTACTATGCTATTCAAAATTCATTTCTTACGTTTTCTGCTGGGGTGATGGAGGCTTTGGCTTAGCGGATTGTGGACTAATTTGATTCTCCAGGCTCTGAAGAAAGCGATCCGCTCAAACTTAGCCACTTCGAATATTGTAAATTTTATGCTGCATTACTTGCTATATTGTTGTATGCTTCGCTAGCGTTCAATAAATAGTACCAATAACACCTCGGAACGGCTAAACAGAGTAAAATATTCATTTGATAAGGACGTCATATTTAGAACGCCAGCGGCAGATACATTTCATCCACAGTGGATGATGACCGACGAAGAGAGAAGGACTGCAGAAATGCAAACAACTAACTCGCTGTTTATTGCCCTTTTGCCATATCCAAAAGTAGTCCAAGTACTCTCTGATTGTAGGAGTTACCTGACAGAGTTTGGAAAATGACCGATAAAAAGCACGGACTATCTGGAAAGATCGCTGGCACTTCGTGAATAGGACCAAAATATGGATTACACGTGCTTCTTTACTAGAACTACGCTAATGGGTTTTTCCAAATCATAAGTAATAGAGTGTGCGTGAAATATCTGCAGTGCAGGTTTACAACCAAAGATTCTTGGACGTTGTACTTACCATTTTTCTTATTTCTTTCGCAATTATTTTAGTTGATCCAGTTTTCTCATTGACACGTACGTTTGCATTTTGAGTATAAATTCAAGTAACTCGGCGTTGCAAGACCACCTACGAGCTTTATATAAAATAACAGTTGGCGATGAGAATCTATGGCTTGCCAATACATCAGATCATGGTTCTTAAAAAAGAGTGCCTGATTGCATAATCTTCAGATGTCCGTTAAATATTTTACATAAATCAGAAGGATGGCAGTGGGGCAGTCTACCTTCATATCTAAATTGGAAACCCTATGGTTGATCTCCGACCATTGCTCTGCTGTACATATGTGACGATTGCTCGGTTATGTGCTCCACTCAAGAAGAGATGCAGAGGCGTTTTAGATTGTTGAAATGAACAGTCAAATACATAAAGTTTGCGCGTGAGATACCGAAAAATAACTGACTTCCTTTCCTGAACGTGCAAATAAATCTTTCCGATAATGGTTACATCGCAAGGTGGCACCAAAAGCTAGTTTGCTATTTATCTTGATTCATCACCTCCCACATACCAAAAAGACGCTTGTTGAAAACATGTTCCGTACATTTGCTGGTGTCTGTACACTGTATGGGAGCAGAGGGTAGAATCCTAAACCTGGCTCTTGATATAGCCATTATAAATGGCTACCAAACCGTAGCTTCTCAGTTCAAGTTTAGAGGGAATGACTCATTTCCAAACGATGATTCCAATGAAAGCAAGATTCCGTTGATTATCCATTACTTTCAGTCGAAATAAGTATAGCTATAGAATGTTGTTTGAAAGAGGGAGATTCGCAGAAATCGATAATAATTATGAAATGCCAACCGGATAATCTAAGTTGCCAATTGGATGCCGTAGTATGCCCCAATGGTAGAGACGGTGACTGCATGAGCATAGGTACAGTCTAACTAATATCTTGTAAAACATTTAGCTGTGAATATATCGGCGAAAGAGAAAGGCTCCTCTATGTCCGTATAAAAGAACACCTAGATAGCAAGAATTAATTTGATTTGAAACACCACTAGGTACAAATAAGACACAGATGCATATGGAGGTAAACTCTGAAGTAAAGATAACCATCCTCGCACCGGAACAAAGAAAAGCTCAGCTGTTAAAATTTTGGATTTGTAGCAGAAACCCAGATTTAAATAGCAGAGATGAATTCCTTGTCGTCACCCGTGATTTCGCACCATTTCATGGGTCAGTTTTTGTAAATCCGAGACAAACATATGTCTCTCCCAGATGATATTCGGTGCGACTGGTCTGCATATTGACTAGTGGACTAGTAAACAACAAAATATAGTTAGTAGTTAACTAAAACCGATTACTATGCAATTCAACTTTTGCTTTTTCGTTTAGGTTTCATTTTATTTGGTTACGAAAGCGTTCATCTATGCGGACTGCACGGATCGATTTGTGGATTGATGATGTGTTGAAAAAAAAATCACATTGCAGTCACATATATCTGAATAATAAAAATCACACCTTTCTATTACCGGCGGAAGGGCTAATCGATTGACCGCCGTTTTGAAATGGCTACATACGTCAGCTTACAATGTGGATTGATTTCATGAGGTCTGTTATGGCGCTTTTGTGAGGTTTAGTTAAGACAGGTATATTACCCTATAAGACATTGGCTCAAACGAAAGACTCTCCTTTCTGGTGATGAGGTAAAAAGGCCGATGGACGTGTTCAGCAACTAGGTAATTGTCAAAACAAACCTCTTGAAAGTTTTTAAATGTACAATCAGACTTTATTGTTCTAAAGGAAGTCTTAAGAAACAATTTGATACGAATAAAACGTTATCTTTTTGTCAGTGAAAGGTAGAATAAGAATCGTTCCACAGTCCAAAAAAGGAAGCAAGTGTTACATCGGACGTAGAAGTCTGTGTTTTCCGGAAGGATTTGGTTTCCTCGCTGTAAACATTGGAGATTTTTTGACACTGGGCATTAGTCCTACTAAAACCATTCCTATTGAAGTCTTTGGATGACTTTCCGTCAGTTAATGACAATATCCTCTCAGAATCCCAATTTTATGTGAATTACCCTAATTCCATCACAACGAGGGCTAATAGTGATTAGCAGGGAGACATGGCACCGCCATATTAGTGAGTGAATGAGATGCTTTGTCTCGCTGGGTGCTACAAAATAAAGCATGCCAGCGTGAAAGTGTTAAAGCATAACAACACTGCTAAAAGTAGTGAAATATCAAGAATACTGGATGAAACATTCTGTTAATAATGACGTTTGCACACTGCTTTCTGTGTCAGTCCTACGACAGCTTTGGACAATTTTTCTATTGTATGACTCGAGTCGATTGCCTACAGTCGTTCGTCTTCGTTTTGAATACCCCAGTAAGGTTGAGTGATACGCAAACTCTAGATGTCGACGAGTATTGGAATTGCATTACATCTTTCCACAATCAGCCGTCAATGGTTTGGCTTGGTAAACACATATCGGCATGGACGCAGTTGCGCAGACAGATAATGGATATGTGTAATTATAAGAGTTTTATTATTGTTTATTGCATTTCATGTGATTGAGCCTGTGCAGAATTATAGTGCGAACATTATTCTATCACTTTGCTGACAACAGCTTTTTATATAATTACCATGTTCTAAGGATCATCATTTAACGTGCGACTTTTGCATTTGGTATGGAGAGTAATTCAGGGCTTTGTGTATTTCTAGCATTCAGCTTCAAGTCCTCAGGAAGTTTTCCTTTATCTCAACTTTACAAAACTATAATTCACCATGTGAAGAAAGAAGTCCATTGAAATCATCAGAGGCCTCCTGTCTTCTGCTCTGTTAGAGCTACTTCTCCACTTGTACCAATATATGTATTTTCTCTCCTGCATGATTTCTTGGTACTCCTTCGTCATTTCCACTCTACTTCAACCGTGTGGAGAAAAACGCATTTTTTTGTTCCTTTTCTGTATAACTTGTCGGTACTTTTCCGTTACTTCCACTCTGTTGTAGGCCTCTGGTAAAAACGCATTTCTTGCTTTTATTTGCAGTTCAAATAATTGTTCGATGATTTATATCAAGTCAATTTGAGCGGTGCGTTTCGATTCTTGAATGGCTTACTTTTTGTTCTGTTATAGTTGGAAAGAGACTTTGCTTCACATTCAAGCATTCCTTGGCAGACGAGGCTTTTTATATAAATATTCAATAATCATTCAATAGCTCAATTATCAGCGACTTTTGAAATATAGTTGATTTCTGGAAAGGACTCCTTAAAGCGCTCCAAGAGTCAAAAGAAGATCGTGTTTCGCACTCGGCGCCCACTCTTTACTCTTATGTGTGAAGGGGATTTCGCAACATTGACGTCAACACTACACGCTTTTTTACAGCATATCAGTTATCTGCGGAATGTAATCTTTTTCTAACTGCTACAGTACAATAAGAAGTCTTTTCGAAAACAAAGTTACAACGGCAATCGCCGATATTTAAGCTATGGAACGATTATTGAAAGTCTAGCGGAAGAGCCTTGCTGAGCGATAAATGCTCGAGTGTAGAAGATATTTATATCTTTATTGTTAGAGTGCATTAAGGAAGCCATTTTGAAAATGCAGTATAATCTTAGAATTTTCGAGGTCTTAGAAATAGAATGGCTATTGAAACACTAAAAAATTAGAAAACGTTTCCTTCCATGAGGTCAATCAGGACACAGACATCAAAGGTGATCCAAATTTGGGAAGCCTAATTTTCTTTTGACTTTTATCACCGCTCCAAGAAGACCTTTACAAAAGTCAAGTGCATTGATGAAATTGCTAAGTTTTTTCCTATCTAATACATGGTACTTGCCCCTTAAAAATTTTTTGACCGCGAGAAATGCTTGAATGTGAAACAAAATTCGATTTCGACTGTTACAGCGCAAAAGATGGGCCAATTAAGAAATAGAGTAGATCGCTCAAGTTTCCTTGATTTTAGCTACCATAAGGATATTTAAACTACAAAAACTACTCAAAAATACGTTTTCCACGAGCGCTGGAATTGGGGGCGGTTAGCGGAAATGATCCAAAATTCTGTCGTCTGCTCGTTTTTTTAGTATGTAAAGCTTTCTCCATAGTTTAGTTTTGCATTTATTCAGTACATCCTTAACAATAAATACCCTAATCGATTAATTTTTTAAAATTAGATGTTATGATGCAGTTGCATATTGCACAGAATTGCATGTGTATACTGAAACTGTGTCATAAATGTGTGATCAGGCAAGAAATCATTTTAATTGACCCCTAGAGGGCGACGTGTACAGCTGAGGTACACGATTGTTGAAGGCCTTTCTCCCTGCATAAAAGTTTTCTCCTAGACATTTGGTAATCATTCGAAGCTTAAATATCTGCAGTGTCAATGATATGTTCCATGTTGGGGAAAAAAACTTTTTACTACGTTGCAGCAGAAAATAGTATTGTGTTCACGCTTAATTATTCTTCGTTTGTTCCGCTGGGGTCTTGATATGGATTTCACTAAGGTTTTATCAATCATTAGATAGTCTAATTCAAAAATTTTGATACAAATATTTTTTGAAAGTTCATTATAACACTATAAGAGCGAAAAGAAGATCACATTCACGCCTAAAATGTTATCCCGCCGCTTGGGCGTCATAGGTGGTTTATTGGTAACTATAGGTGAAGCTAATACGTCAGAGTAACCCTATTGCTACATAAAGAATGAATAGCACAAGTAACCTTTAGTTTCAGCGGTATTACCACGTCATAGAGCGCATGTGGCGCAGTGGTTAGAGGGGCTCTGCGTCACACACGAGGTCGATGGTTCGATCTCGCGCTCATGGCTCACCAAGCCATCCATCCCTCCCGGGGTCGATAAATTGACACCAGACAGGTCTCAGACTTTTCTGGGAGGATAAGCAGCCTGACTCGGTTCAGCGGGAGGACTCCGCGATGTCAATGTAAAGGCCAGATATGCATTCATGTCACCTCAAACGAAGTTAAAAATTAAAATCGAATGCATGGCGCATCCCTCAGGGATTGATCAGCGCTAAGAGCTTTATCCTTTATCCTTTATTAACCAAGTCCTTGAAAGAAGATAAACAAACTTTCGATCCCTATTTAGCGTTTGAATCGCCTGTCATGCGAGAACATAGGCTGAAGCACATCTTCTACAACTAAACATTTTGATAGAGGTCTACGTAGAAGGAATTTTCATATGTGGCTCGAGTAAGTGTAGGAAGAGCGCGCGTTCATTATTGCGTATGATACGGTACTTCACCTTCAGCAACCATATTCGAAAAAATGTATTTTTCGCTCTTTCTACACATTTCAGTAGTTATTCGATAGCACAAATTCATCCATTTGAAAGGTGCAATTTATTTCGTGAAAGGTCCTTATGCTACCCTGTAACAATGAAACGAAAATGTTATTTGATACTCGAGCATTTTTCGATGACCCTAAGAAGTTCACCAACTTTTCGATAGCACGAATCTCGGCAATTAACTCTGCTTTTGATTTCCTGGAAAATCTGCTTACTGCTCTACGACATTGAATCAAGATAGCATTCCACATGCGGCTTGTATGGGTTTTCACAGGTATGTGGATGGATTTTACAATATTGGCAATAAGCCTTCGCCGTTTGAAAAGCAATCAATAGCTCAAATTTCGAAAATTTCAGTGGTGCGCTGGCCTTTTGAAAGTAATTCTCTTTGCCATAAAAATGTGTTGCACATAGAATTTTGCGCTGAACACTGCTGATCCTCTCAAGCGTTCATACCCATTCCATTGCGCAAATCTCAGAAATTTCAACGATATGCATGGTCTTTAGGAAAGTCTTCGTAGTTCGTCGTTACAGCTGAAGGTGTATTGGGATTTACATTCGTGCTCGCCGTCCCCTCACTTGTAAATTGTCCTGCGTGATCGTCACGGCGCCGAGTGTGAAACTCAATAATCTTCTAGCTGTAACGACGCACTGAAACGTCGTTTTCAAAATTCAAACTTGTCATTAGGGTTGCTGAGATTTGTTCTAACGAACGGTTACTAAAAGTCTGAATTTAAGCTTCTGTTTGGCTAAAGATGCTTGAGTGTGAAAGAAGTTCACATTTCGAATTTACAGTACAATTTAGGAACGATTTGGAAAAAAAAGGACACCCTTCAGGTTTTCGATACTCAGGCCGACGAAAATTTACTAAAACCTCAAAAAGAAAAAAATTACCTTTCTTTGAATATGGGTGCAGACAGAGGAAAAGTACCTAAAATACTTCAGTGGATGCACAAATTTCTGATTAAATAGTTCGCATAATGCCAATGTTATAAGCCTTTTACAAACGCGATTGTTCCGCTATTCTCATATATCTTCCACTATCCATAACTTCTCAGCTTTTTTTTACATGCGTCAACTATAAATAATGGAGAATAGACGAATGATCGATATAACTTAGTCATAGTGAGAGTTTTCGATTAACACTAACGTATACGGCATGCGGTTATAGAGGCTCTGGATAACCAGGGCGTCCCTACTCGGTACATAATGATCCTTCGTGAGCTTTATAAAGATTTCACGACCAGAATATCTCCATTCTACAACAATATCACCATTGACGTAAGAAGAGGGGTTCGACAAGGCGATACAATATCGCCAAAACTATTCACTGCCACCCTACAAAACGTCATGCGAACATTAGAATGGACGAAATGGGAGTGAAAATTGACGGTCGACAATTAAACCATCTTCGCTTTGCTGACGATGTCGTCCTCATAACACCAAACATCAGCCAAGCGGAACGAATGTTGACTGATTTCGATAACGCCTGTGGAAAGATCGGTCTTCAACTGAATCTAACGAAAACAATGTTCATGAGGAACGGATGGGTTTCTAATGCCCCATTCACGCTCAACGGAACGACAATTTCCGAATGCTCCAGTTACATCTATTTAGGTCGTGAAATCAACACGATGAACGACCTAGCCCCAGAGTTGAGCAGGAGGAAACGAGCGGCTTGGGGAACGTTTAAGAGCATCGAAGATGTAGTGAAGAGGACAAAGAACATCCGACTCCGTGCCCACCTTTTCGACTCGACAATTATCCCTGCCCTAACGTATGCAGCAGAAACCTGGTCGCTACGTAAGCAGGATGAAAGATCACTTGCCGTTATCGAACGCGCAGTCGAAAGGTCGATGCTAGGAGTATCTCGTATTTCGTAAATGAGACAAAGGATCCGAACTTCCGACCTACGTCAACGATCGAAAATCAGAGACGCCGTTCGACACGCCAGGATATCGAAAATAAGGTGGGCCGGACACGTGATGCGCTTCAACGACAACCGACGGACGAGAGCCGTTACCGACTGGATTCCTCGGGATGTCAAGCGCTCTAAAGGAAGACCACTGACCCGTTGGTCCGATTTCTTCACGAAAGCGATGGAAGAAAGATATGATGCTCAGCGAATTCCTAGAGCAAGGAGGACCCACTGGGCTACTCTTGCACGCGATAGGGGAAAATGGAAGAGTTGCTGGTACCCGCTCGAGTCACTCGACGATCAACGGGACGACAGGTGAAACAGGTGATACGGCATGCATAATTATATTTGATAAATTACTAGCTGTTCTTCAATTTTTATTCGCTATGATGACTCTTCCACGGACCTCCCTCTCTGAGGTATCACGCCAGGTTAGCCGCGAGGGCACATAGCGCGTCCCCAGTTGGTGGATAGGGTAATAAATGCAAGCCAAAAGCGACCGTGTGCTTCACAGAGGCGCATTTGGATTCAGTGAATGAGCACCCCGCTTCTGCAGCGCCGACTTGACAAAGCTCTCTTTCTAGGAGTCAAGTCGGCCAAAAGTCTGCAATCAAGTGGCTGAAAAGCACATGGGAGGCGGTTAGGAGTCGCCTCCAACAAAAAAGCTCCTCCCGCTCCTCCGAGAGAGACTGACAAGCTACTCGTCAGTACCCAGCCCCCACGTTTATAGCCTAGCAAGCTATACGGGTGGTAAATAATGCTAACAACAGTAACAAATATGAGCCTCATTCCCCTGACCTCGAAAGACCCCTGGCACGGCAGCGCCAGGTAGGACAAGTACGGAGAGGCTCCTAAGATCTCAGGGTCAAAACTAGGCTGCCGAGATCAAAACGGACTAAAATGACTGTCTGCACCTATGATGCAAGAACCTTTGCTCATGATTCCGCTGTGAAACGCTATTGATCCAAGCAAGAAGGATAAGGTACGATGTCATTGGCTTGGCTGAGGCGGGAAGGCACCATCCTTTCCACGCTATTTATGACACCGGATGAGGACTGTTTCTTGGAACATGCGATAGCAGAGGTGTCGGCGGCGTTGGCGTCCTCAACAAATCGAATTTGACCGTAAACATCGATTCTCTTAAACAACTAATAACCCGTATCGGACGATTACGATTGAAACAATGTGGTTCCATGTTGGCTTTGACAAACTTCGTTGCTTACGCACCAATACCAAGTTATGAAGAAGACGAAGCCGAAGCGTTTTATATGGACCCCGAAGAATTCTTCAGAGAAGATCATACATTCTTCAAGGTCATTGTCGGAGATTTTGATGCGAAAATTGGACCTAGAAGAACGTCACATTGGAACCCACTGGCTAGATTGGAATGAACAGGGTGAGAGGCTATCTGAGTTTATCATGATAACCCAAACCATCCATAGTAACTCACAATTCCAAAAGCCTCACTCTCAGCTATGGATGTGTGATTCTTCCAGTGGAGAATACTATAGCGAAATAGACCACATCTTAGTAAATAGAAGGTTTTGCCTAACCGATGTCGCTGTTGTTCCTAAGTTCTACGAGGGATCAGACCATTGGTTCTTTTGCGCAACGTTCCGTTTTTCGCGGTGAGGAGAGAAAGCCGCTAAATTCAAACAACGAGGTCCCAAAACTACCATAAAGTGGGATGTATTCAATTCATTAGTCGGCTTTTGGGAAGACACCGTTGCCGACAACATCGACGAAGAATACGATCGGCTGGTGAATGTCTTAACGTTAGCGCTATGAAAGCCGAGAGTCCTAAAGTCACGAAGAGACGCTGATAAAAGGTAAGCGAAAGTTTGAACGTCGGACGGATTCCCGTTGAATGTTCAAAGTTTTGCATATCCCTCAACATCATTGGAGATGTGTGTTTTGTGTGCATTGCAATGAGTATTTATAATAAATTTGTGCAAGAAGAATTTATCACAGACACAATGTTGCAAGTTTCATATAAGAATGGTCAAATTTTCACATACTGATATATGAAAATGGAGAAAACTTATCTTGATTAGCTGACGCGAGGTTGATAAAACAGTTGTAGAAATTCGGCTGACGTTTCGGCGACCCGCCTTCTTCAGAGCCTGGACGTATATAGTATTAGTCCATTTGAATGATCGGATGGTCTTATTTATATGCTGCCTAGGTCACGTCAGAAGATCAAACGAAGAAAAGGGCGCGAGATCTCGCGTGATGGTGACGCACTCGTCCTTCCGGTTCATTTCGGGGTCTTTGGCGTTTATCCAAAATGCCTCAAGAGTCTTGCGCGTGGACGTTTTTGATTCCTGCGCCAGGATTGTGACAGTCACATCAAAATCCTTGTTGTTGTGTTTTTGTGCCCTATGTAAACCTAAAGGTTTGGTTTTATCTATTTTAGATTTACTGTCTAGATGTTCTTTTATGCGGACGAAAAGTGGTCTTCCCGTTTCGCCTATATATTCTTCCCCGCATGTTTTACATGTTAGCAAATAAATTGTGCCTGATCTCATACAATCTCCCTCTTTTCCGTTGGGGCAGATCATACAGTTGTTGGTGTTGCACAATCGATCATAGAGTCTATTGCGGATCAGCTGATGGCGTAGGGTGGGAGGTGGGGTTTCGATAATTACCACGGAATTTTCAAGACCGCATCTTTTCAGGCACCTTTTAACCGCGCTACTAATCTCGTTTGATATAAATAGTAATTTGAAGGGGACTCTATTTAGGTGCGGAGTATTGTTCTTTTGTGACCTAATTCCACTTTTTGAATATTCCCTAGTGGCAAATGTTGGTGACACTAGATC
>JAHQIW010000239.1:0-102072 GCA_019055375.1 Parelaphostrongylus tenuis | reverse complement strand
TTCTCTTGTTTCTTTCTTCCCTTGACTACATAAAGGACCATGGGCTCGAAATACCATATCTGTGGAAAAGATTCCGACTTAATGAAGTTTTCCCGCGTATTCTCATTTATCTTTCCTTCCTTTTGTCTTCTTTCTTCGACTCTCTTCATATCTTCTTTACTTCCTTCTTTCTAGTACAACTCTTTCCCTCTTTCTCTAAAACCTTCTTCTACTTTTTCCCCTTTTTTTCCCCTCCTCTGCCCTCCTCCAACACGTTTCGGTCTTCATCCCCTTCTTGCGTTCCTTTCCTCAAAAGACATGTTTCT
This sequence comes from Parelaphostrongylus tenuis, assembly GCA_019055375.1. Taxonomy (NCBI): domain Eukaryota; kingdom Metazoa; phylum Nematoda; class Chromadorea; order Rhabditida; family Metastrongylidae; genus Parelaphostrongylus; species Parelaphostrongylus tenuis. Next base: position 101,767 of record JAHQIW010000239.1, on the reverse strand, counting down.
TTTTGTCCGCCACTACTTTTAATCAAGCGCCTTTTTCTTCTCTGTTCTTTGTCGCTCTCTTCTTTTTTGGTCGATGCTCTGTAGATTGACCCATTTTTCTCCCCTTACATTCTATATTATCACTTACCATTGAATTAAATAAAAAACATTATCACCTTTAAATTCACAGAGAACTTGTCTCTTTACTCCGACTCACTTTCACTAAACCCACCACCTTTTTCACCTTCGCTCTCGCACATTACCCCCCTGATTTTATTTATCTTTTCTAATTACTCATATCCTAATTTTCACGGTCCTTTGTTCGAATGTTAGTCAAAGGCCACAGGTTTGTCTCCCCGTCCCCCAGCTGAAGCTTGGATGTATCAGGTTTAAAATGTTTGATTGTAATTTTTAAACACCCATCTCTATAGACGTTCTTAAATATTAGAATTCAAACCCCTTCCCGTGTAGTATAAGGATTATTACCTTTAACAAGATCAATTTGTTTATGGGTGGAGACACTTACAATAATAGATACATTCCTCCACACATTGTTTTTTTTCTCCTCTCTAGTACTACAAAATCATTCACTCCCATAAATCTTTTCATCCATACTCGGGTCTTTCTTCTTTTTGGTTTCTTTTCCTTTTTTCATCGTTCGACACGTCCCCCGAACTCTTTTCTCTGCTAGTTCGGCGTCCCAAGGATAAGGTGGACGGTGCTCTCCGGTTTGGTTAAAGTTTCCCTCCCTAAACTCCTGGGATGTCCTGATGGGCAGCGTTAAGAACATCTCGTGGGTGAACAAAATCCTCCATTTCTAAATTTGGAAAAATGATAATGAAGGATTCAAAAAAAAACGGGTTATAACAGACGAATGGTGTGTGTGAGGACTCCATTTTGGCCGCTGCGGTAGGTTACAAAGAAATTTTGGGGGCTAACAGCCTTAGCTTCACTCTAACGGATCTAGAAAAAGTAGATCTTTTCCTGGGTAAATCTAAATCGCGGCCCCATCTTTGTGGGTGTGGCGTACGAAACTCTTCTACAAATAGATTTACGAAAAGAAGCGGCAGATCGCCATGTAAAATATCTTTTTCTTGCCCATAGCTACCCTGCTAGGATGGATTTCTACAACTAACAATTCAAGGCTGTAAACCATTGAATTCGGATTATGTGAATTTTTTTTCCCTCCTATTCGCAAAGAAATTGGAATTGTGCTCTTGTCCATTCAATCCTTGGTTTGGACCTGATGTGCTACCTGTCGGCCTGACACTAGGTTGGCTCGGGGCTTCGGTTGCTGACGTCCTCGCTTGGCCCTCTGCGCCTGCTTCCGGCCGCCGCGTAGGGTTGTCACACAAGCAAAGCCGAATGCATATACGTGTGCCTGACGCTGTGGTCTGAAATCTCTACGTGTCCTGCTTTGTTTCCGTGGCCGTCTTCGCCTTGCAGAAAAAAAAAATGTGTTGGTTAAAAGTTAAAGGTTAAAGTTTTTTTTGCCAAGTAGGCTTCAAAGATTTTTCTCACCTTTACTAACATTTTACCCCAACTACCACCAATCATTTACATCTTTCACCTCACTACTGAGCCGTCTGTGGTATTAATGATGGCGGGGTTTGTTCAGTGAGTGTTTGGTATTCGGAGTGTTTGTATTTCGTGGTTTAACACTGACGGAGACCCTTTTGTGGTAAAAACTACGGGCTGGCTGCTTTAAAAAGAAAAGTGGGTTATTACTCCGATTTTGGTGGTCATATGGGTCTCTTTTCCCTCCCATCCCTCTGGAATAGAAACGCGTGGTGGGACTCGTTGATGGTTGGATTGTGTAAAATCGACTTTTTCACCCACACGTCAGCGTCCGGTCTTGTTTTAAATATATAAAAAAAAAATTTACAAAACAATCCCCACATATACTCCTACTTAAAAAATCATAATAATAATATCTTTATAATAATATCACCCTTGTCTTCAAAAAATCGTTCTGCTGTCTACAATTTGTATTAGGCTATTTCTTGAATCGTTCTAATGTCTCGTTATTTGTTCACATCACCGGGGCGGCCATGTTTCCATTTACAATTCACTTCACCCCCCCCATTACCTCACTGTGGGTGGTATTACATCACACTCAGATACCACGGAAAGCGCAAGTTTCTAGTTACGTCCCACCGCCACACTAGTGCGCCTCAGCTCTTCCCTGATTGTGTCTGCAGCTCTTTGCTGCCTTCTGTACGTACTCGGTTCTTCATGGGTTGCCGCCTACTGATTCATAGTCCGTCGCTTGAGCCCTTGTTATTAGATTTGTCATATTCGTTTATTCACTTTGCTGATCTTTTTTTGGGCTCTACGGTCCGAGTCTAGTAATGAAGATTTTGTTTAAGTCTGGAATTATTCGGACTTCTATTCCAGAGCTCGACGGATTCTTAGAAAAAAGTTAACGTAGTAATTTGAAGCGAAATGTTTACACCAGAAGTGTGTATGAAATGTGAAGACAGAGCTTTATCCAGGAAAAAGAAGCCATAACTCGAAGGATCAAAATCAACGTTCAGTGTCCCATGCAACCAGTAATTGTTTATGGCAGTTGTGTATATATAGCGCAAGAAAGCTCACTTAGTGAGGTCACATCTTTTATGGTTGGACCGAAATGGAAAGTAAGATAAACGCGTGTTAGGGAATATCCAGAGCACAAAAATGTTGACAGATATCGAATGGTCAGTCAACAAACCGCTATGAAGATGAAGGGGTTGTGCAGACGACGGGGAGCTGACCTAGAGTATCGTGAATTTACACTGCTTACCTACTGTACAACTCAATCGATCACACTGCTCGTTCGGGTCGGGTCGGGTCGATTTGAGTCGCAGCAGTTCACTTAAAGAGTGTACAATAAGAAAGATCGCAATACGTGCCGGGCGCCCAAGAAGGCTCGGTAACAATAGCCGCCTCAACCGAGGCCATCTCTCGTAGCCGACAGTCCAATAGATATCTGTTTACTGTGGACGCTCAGAAAGTTGCTTCGACATTTGCTCAGGACGAGAAAATCCAGCTTACCATCTCAGACATTATATTTTGCGGAACAATCTACCTCGGTGTGTTGATATAGCGCAAAGCGTCAGTATATTGCGGTTAACTTTAGAAAGGTTGTGGTTGAATAGAAAGGCGTAACACTTTCCGCATGTTTTGAAGGCAGGAAAGGAAGCTGATTGGAACGAAATGTCAGAGGAATTTTTCTACTACGACAACGGCATGAATGCGACCACGAAATATGCCGAACATACGAAAGGCGTGAACATTGTGAATTAGCAGTGATGGTAATCGGCAGAGTGAAAGTTCTTGTGCATTAAAAACGTCTAGAAGCCAAAATACCTTTTTCATATTACCAGCAATTATTGGATGCCCTTGTTATTATTAGTGTTTTGTCCATGACTGCCATAGAAAGTGCTAGTATTTATTAGAAATTTCTATTCACAATAAAGTAGGTTCATACGGCTTCAGTCCATATAATTCTCCAAAGGTAATAAATATTGAATTCTGTTATTAAGACAAGACTCTGTTTTTGTTCTTAAGGTTGTTGGAAATGCACATCAAATTTGGATCGGTACCTGAACGGCGATTAGAATCGAAGTCGGGAACAGAACTATAGCGCACATATCGTCATTAGTTTTATTTCGACGTCATAAAACACACTGTGAATGCGGGAACGGGACGGAATCTGCTAACGATACAGCCTTGTAAAAACTCCGAAATACGTGCTACAATGGCAAGAACGCAAGAGTCGTTCCAAACATCTGACTACCTTGATTTTGTTCAATTATTCCCGGTGACAATACCGGCTTTAGGCGCCTTTGTTTGACATGCACTAGATATACTTGTTGAAATTTTGTTCTTGATTATGATGATGTGTCAATGGGTGGTTGATGAACAGATAAATGGGAGAACTTCGAAAGTGAACTCTCATGAGGTCGTTAATTTTCCACGTAGCAATTTTTAGTAAACCGATTTGCTGCTGAACCCAATCGCATAGCGTCATATAGCTCTAACGACATTCAACTGAACTATAACTAGGAGCGTGAAGAATCTATTAGAATCTGTGTGGAGCTAATGTTGTCTTCGAAAAATGCAATATTGGGCACTGGATAAATGTTCATTGCCAGACGTGCCTCAAAATAGATACTCATTACTCGACGTTCGGAGAGAAATGAGCAGATTCAGCTTACAAGCTTTCATCAAACACTGCCCTCGTCAGCATCACATACTTGATGTTAATCAATGAACACGCTGAGTGACATCTAAGGCATCCAATGACTTTTTCAATTTCTTTACTAGCCCTCTCTCGGTGTACTACTGATTAAAACTGGAAATCTTTAGCAGATTTATGAGAATGTGAAGCTTTTGATGTATAGAACACTTTATCGATAGAAGAGCTCTCTTTATGAATTACTTCCGCACTTCTAATATAGTGTTTACTGAAGATTCAGGAACGGCATGACGAAGTGTCAACGATTTTGAAAATAATGAAATGAAAGAATATGTTTGAATGAACACTGATTTGCCGATCTGATAAGTTTTATTGATAAGCAGTGCTTCACAAAAGGCAATCTATTCAGTTGATCGCTGATTTACTCAAGCCGATTCTTTACTGTCTTGCTCATACGACCGGCAATCTTTAGCGCGTTGATTCGAATTGCTTTCCATATCGTTGAGAACCAGTCTGCTTATCGCCTGAAACTTGACAATTTTTTTTTGAATAGGTGGGGTGTCACAGGACAGTAATGCACTATTCAACATCGACGTTGATTCGAACATTCGATTGGCACTAGTAATTTAACTAGTTTACAATTATGTGTAGTCGTTTTTTATATTTTAGCGAAAAAAAAAACTTTTTCTATAAGAAACTCAGCTTTGCAATAATGTGATATTTGGACTTAAGGTCGCAAAATGTCACCTTTGAAGAATGAGTTTTGTGAAACCAAGCTTTGCAAAGAAAATATGGCAAAGAGCAAAAATCCAAGGAAATCTTTTTCATGTCTCCAACAAACTTTTTTTCCTGGAATACAATAAAAATGCTTGTGGAGTCGTGACCGTCTAGGCGATATTGACGATAATCTCTCATAGTAATTTCTAAGATGGACAAAACTTTTCGCATTAGAGCCTACCTAGTGCCGCTGAGCTCGTGCACTTACTCATCAGTTAAATTAGTGCTAACTGGTTTCAGTCTATTATGGATGATAATTTGGGAACCAACTGGTGCAGTGTTTCGCTCTTCTAAAAATATAGACGCATGCAAAAAGAGTTAGCGTTCATTTGCCAAGATTTAATGTTGGAATGAACCAAGAGAAGACGCAAACAGAGATAGAAAATCTCAAGTTTGATTGAAGGAAACTGGATGAATCCGTCATTCCATCATTGCCCTGATGTAAGTAGCTAATTTAGAATTTGTGATCTTCACGTGCCGCTCCTTGCAGTTGAAGACTTCTTTTGAAATCAAGTGCGTGCACTTTCAGAAAGAATCGCTTTGCAATAGTGAATTAGTACTTTCAACTGTGTGGCTTATGACTAGTGACCTTTGGGGGTCAATCACCTACTTGTTTTTGAGGCTAAAGTCCAACTGCACTGAACTTTACTCCTTAATCAAAACTTTCACGAGTTTGGTACATCTTTTTTCTCAAAATCTGATGACTAACGTTTCGGCGACCTCGTCTTCGCCAGAGCCTTTTTAATACTTAAAAGGAAGAGGCTATTTATCGTAGGTGACATGTCACCAAAAATTTTTATAGTGTGCCACGTAGGATCGGTGACCTCTCCATTATAAGTATTAAGAATATCCTGACGAAGGCGGGATCGGCGAAAACGATAGCCATCTAATTTTGAGGAAGAAGTGATACCAAATTCGTTTAAGTTTTAATTAAAGAAAGTACATTTCGTAAGGAACTTTTCATTTGTTTACTTGTGCGGAAATTTTGAGAGAGTCGGAGCTTTACGTTTCTACTATTTTACTCCCACAAGTCAGAAGTGTCTTTTATTTGAATCATTATTTGTGCACCTTTTCGAAAGTGCTCTCCACATTTGTGGTCTCGTACACTTATTCTGTCACACTAATCTTGCATTTGAGTATACGCCAATTATACGACAAATAAACTAAGTAATAGCACGTTGTGGAGAAAGTCTCGTTCGAATTAAGATTTTCCTTTTTGGTCTAACGTTCATATCTCTTCGTGCAGATATATGAGTAATGAAATAAGATACCATCAATTCTGTGAACTATCTAGGAATTTATTAAGATATTCAGGAAATATATACTGTTAATTCCTCTGTGAGCTACATAAAGATGTCACAATTGAAATAACACCTTTCAGTGCTAATGTCACTATTGATGTAAGGATAGAAGTTTGGTAAAGGTACACCATTTCACTAAGATTCTTTACTGCCACCTTCCAAAACGTCAATCGAACATTGGAAGAGAGAACGCGGGAGTAAATATCGATGGTCGACAATTATACCACCTTTTCTTTGCTGATGATATCGTTTTTATAAGAACGAGCGTTTCAAGGTAGAAAAATGTTGACCGTTTTCGACGACACTTTTAGAGGGGTTAGTCTCCGACTAAATCTTACAAAAACGTTGATCTTGTGGAACGGATAGGGTTCTAAATACTTTATTCACACTCAACGAAACGAGCATCTCCGAGCAGTTACTTCCATCTAAGTCCGGAGGTCAGCATATTGAACGACAAAACTTCAGGAGAGTTCAAGAGGATCGAAGATGTAGTGAGAAGGAGGAAGAACCTCCAACTTCATGCCATGAGCCCCAACGGTAACCCTGCCTTAACATATGCATCCGACACTGTCGCTACGTAAGAATAGCTAAGAGTATTAAGGTCACTTGGCATTTTCGATGACGCAGTTGGAAGGTCGATGCTAGGAGATACAATATCTCGCAAATTGGAGAAGGGATTCCAAGTCCTGACTACGCCAACGACTGGAAGTCAAGGAAGCCGTTCTACACTCCACGCTAACGATGATTGTTTTGGGCCGGACACGTAATGCATTGCAACGTCAACCAATGGACGGGAGCCGTTACCAGCAGGGTTCACCGAGATGTCTAACGCTGCATAGGAATACCACTGACTTGACGAACCGATTTCTTCACGAAAGACCTTGAAGATTGATTTAGATAAATTTGATGCCCAACATATCCCTACGGCGCGGAGGGTACACTGGACAACTCTGGCTTGAATTAGGAATGGAAGAAAGTTTTGCTAGTGACCACTCGAGTAACTCAACGGTAAATAGGGTGGGACGAGTTACAGGTGACATTGAGGAGTGTAGATTACGGCATAATATTCTAAAGATTCTACATCATTACAACGAACCATTTGATACAACTGCAAACTCGCTTTATTGCTAGTATCCAGCAAGAACGGTAGAAATGTGTAGTGCCTTAAAGTGATAATCGAAATGAGAGAAAAGCATGCGTCACCTGATCTGCAGCTGCTTTCAACAGCATTCCTTTGAGATCCATACATACTAAGTGTTCATAAATGGACGAGTTATCCACGTCCTTGGGATCCGGACGATACCATCCGGCGCCGACATGCAGAAATGCTCTAGAATAGTGACGCATGAACTATTTGCATGAACTTGCAAGGAATCTAGGACGAAGAGCGTTAAAGAGAAAAACTGCTTTTTAACAGAAGTTTTTGTTAAAATAGACTTTTTTGGGCTACACTGCTACATATTTGGCTAAACTTCAAAAGCTTTTCATTTTTCTGTCTTGTTCAGAATGTTGCAAAATACTAGGCTGATGATAAAGTTCCCACACCAGCTGAGAATTCGAATTTTATACATAAATTCAATAATAAGCAACAATAATTATTCTGAAAATAAAGACCACCATTATCAGCGATCCTCTGTCCACGAAATACAGGCTTCGGTCTGCTCGAAATTGCCATTGCTTGGATTCTGAACAAGGAAACTCCTGACATACCTCTCCAATTTCATCAAATGTCTGGAATCGGCGTCCACGCGAGAAATGTTCCTTTGAGGAGAAACGCGGATCATAATCGAAAGGCGCAACATAAGGACTGTTGGATGGGGAGGCAAACCAAACATTGTCTTGGTGTTCTTTGCGGGGTAGAGTTTGGCACTGTCTTGCTGAAACAGCTCATGCTTTCGACAAATCAGTGTCGGGTACTTTTCTGTCAGCGCATCGTCAACTCAGTTCAGTTGCTCGCAGCAGGGTTCATTTCTTCTCATCTCTTGTCGCTTCCAGCAATAGCGTAAACTTAATTCTGCCCATCATCGTCATCATATGATATCCGAAGAGTAAATGAACGCGGTGCACTATTACTAGCGTTACCATTGGAGTTTTTATAGAAGTATTCCTGAGATATTCCCATGAATTTACATAAACCGATACTGTGCGAGGCAAAAAATAAAATTTGAAATTTTGTGGATGTTAAGGAACTTTTTCTCCAGCCTAGTGTTTGAATATATGCAGCTAGTATGAACTGTCAAAAGCCAACTTTTATAAGATCCGTAGAGATGTCAATCGAAATACTCAACATAACTTGCCTTATCAAGTCTTTGCTGGGAGGAATCGAGTCCGTATTGCATGACTTGGCGGCAATAACAAAGCCGTCATTGATCTTCATCATCATCCGACCACAAACAATCTCACGGCTCTTCATTATCAGATTGCTTTTCAGAGTATACTAGAACTAGCATTGCTTAGCGTGATTCAGCAGCATTATCCTCAAATTACGAGTCACTGCCATTCAGCATGGTGTATCAAGTTGTGAAATTCAATCGGTAGTGTCAACAGCCTCCGATTAGTTTATCGACAAAAGATGATTCATGTGCTCAATGCAGCTATTCTTCACTAACGCTGATAGGATATATTATATAAAGCGAATACGAAAAGTTGGCTATTTGTGAAGTATGGAGCTGTCAGAGTTTCACCTAAAGACGTCCATTTAAGAGTAAAAAGATATACTTTAGGAGCCATCAAGTCTTTCGAGATTCTCACTTTTACTTATTCTTTGTATCTAAAACTACTGTACTCGAATGATCTCGAATGATTAGTATTCTAAACGATTTATTCTGTATTTTGAACAACCTCTGAAGAATCGTGGTTTTGAAGAAGACGAAGAAGCCGAAGTGATAACCGAATAAGAGTTGTAGAACAGCTTCATGTAAGTTCATTTGAAGAACAAAGTTCTGGTGATTTCCACTGTGATTTCGAAGAGTGGTGTTCGACAAAAAATTCCTCCGCTGCTCTTTCAAACCACCCATATACCAAGAATCAATCATGTAAATACTGTATGTGAATTAGGTATTAACAAGCTCACATGAGCGAGGTCGATGTTGTCGCTGAGTTTTTGCGCTGTCCAACTGGATTTCATGGTGTTTTTGAAGTCGTTGACTGAGGCGAGGTGATTCCAGTGCCATTCACAGAGAGTGTAAGCCGGCACATCGACATTTGTCTGTAAAGGAGAATGACTTCTGAAATGTTACGTAAGATTACTTCGATTTTGAAAGAGTAAGAACAGAGATCATGGTACAACACTCATGTGAAGTCAGTCTCTCTGGCTTGATGTGATCTAGTCTACAAATCTCTACGCAACATACGAGTATCACGAGCACTTGCTTGCACGTTTAGACAAACTGCTAAAATTCTGTGCTGATTAGCTTTGTTTATAAAGCTGACGCTACGATTTTTCAAAATCTAATATCCAGTTTGCCGCGCACAAGATACTAACAACAGCTTTTGCTTCCAAACCAGGTGTGGTCCTTCTTTTCCTGAATAGGTCGTCTTGTAGGCATGTGGCTGCGTGACGGTTAGTACGTCAATCTGTTTTGTGCTAGTGTATAATTATTGTTGAGTATAAGTCCTCCAGTAATCGTTTTAGAGGCAGGAGATATAAAAAGGCAAATACGTGACGTTTTATGTCTATGAGATTATTTGTCATTTAGTCCTTCTATGTTCAATAATCAATCAGAATTCATTTTGTCTGACCGCTTATTTCAATGCTATGATGTTTCAGTAAACCCAATAATGAAGAGTGGTGTGCAAAAACATCTGCGTCGACCGGAATTCGAACCCAGATTCGAACCTTTAAGTGATCGCCCACGCCAGACCGTCAACAGTTGGCTGTTGGCAGATAACGCGTTGTAGCGTAGAAAGAGAGGTGTGCGAAATGAGCTTCAATAGTGCAACGGTTCAGCACGCGCTCCCAGAATAGTGGGGTCGAGGTTCGAATTCCAGCTGGCGCAAGTGTTTTTGCACACCACTCTATCTTCTGTGTTCATCAACTTATGAGCAACGTCAAGTAGTTCAAAGAATTTGGGAGGAGAAAAATTGAAAGGCTTAGACCTTTGCAGCGAAACATCTCAACCCATTAATATCTTTGCTGTGAACTGTTACGTGGTCAATGCTAGAGACAACCTTCCACGTCTCCCGATCAATGAAATCTGAAACGAAGCAAATAATGTACACAGTAATTCAAAAGGCCTTCAGAACTATCTACACATATGTCACAAAACCTACTATATTACTTCGCCATTGCACATAGCTTCTCACTCGCCATAATCACATAAATGCCTCACTTCTTCTCCCGCAAACAACAATGTGAAATCGTCACCGTTCAAGTCAAAGTAGGCCAATCCAAGCCATAATCTCACCTGGCGAGCGAATGATTTCAAGAGCTTTGCCCATCGCATCGCATGCAGACTTGAATGCATCGCCGTACTAAACAATTAGACTTTTTTATTGACGTATTTCTTCTTTTAATGGTGGCACATAACACATCTCATTAGCGTGTAACAAACGGCTTACATTCATTTCATAGAATTTTCCTACTCCTGTTTCTCCGCGAAGAACTTTTTGTCAAAGTTTTTGTAAATTATTCAAAAGTTTATTCAATACAGATGTCTTAGCCTTTTAAACTAAAAACAATTGATCTCTACATTCAGTAATTTACAGAGACGCAGTTTCGTGAATGAATTTGTTGGACAGGTCGACTGTGCTTTGCATTTGACATTTACAGGAAATGCCTTGCGTAGTTTTTTGGAGCACCCAATACCACAAGTCTCTTAGTTATCAAAAAACTAGCATTGCTCACAATGTGCTGATAATTATGCTTGAACGACGAACTAGTTCTCATCCGACCGAGAGCTAAGTGCTATTCATGGCGTATTTTTTAATGGGTGTCAAATTGCCTTCTAAAACAGGCAATGTTATCAAATTCAAGTAACAGTGAACTAATGCCACGGTTGAGTCCAAATTTTCATGAACAACTTTCACGATAGAAATTTCCTTTCAAAAGAATAGAACAAAAAATCTCTAATGAAGACTTGGTTACTTCTTCCTCAGATTATTTGATAATTAGCAGTAGTACAGGTGGAGAAAATGTCTGAGCAACCTGGCATCTAAGACATGTTAGATTAGGGGTGCTGCTGCAATACAGAGATGGTCGTTGTATCAACCTTGCGCCCAGCCAGACCAGACTTTTCAATCTTTTGGTCCTAGGATTGGTATCAGAGCTGTATGTAAATACTTGGAGAGAACACAGACTTGTTATAAATCATTGTACAGTTCAAATATGCATTTAATCTCTATGATCCATCACGAGAAAGGGGACATGGTCCATCCAATGGAGTGACCAAAGCCAAGGACTTTACCATTCGCCCTCTAAAAGTAATTTTCTTTTATTTATAAATTTTGTCTTCACATTTCAATGTCCTTATTCCACTACTATGGAAGCGCCGCGGCTGAGTGGTTGTGATGCTCCTTGTGGCCGGTGTCGGGCAAACTCTACACCTCAACATTTTTCAACCCCAACAACAAACGTTGAGACGGCCAGGGTATCCTCAAGATTGCAAAGAGGCGCGCTCAGCTTGCATTTTATGACGTTCAAGAAGAAGATAAAAAACGATTGAATTTCAGAAGTAGTGGGAGGAAAAAAACACTTGGAAGACGTACCATAAAGTGTCAATATTCCAATAATCCTAGAGTTCGACTGCTCTTCTCGCTTTTATCGCTTGCTTGATAGGTTTTCAGAGAGTTCGTTGATTAATAGCCAAAAAGTGTTGAGGGATAGATCAGCCCTACACCTATCATCAACAACTCAGGCACCGCTCTCCACAGGTGACAGTTGAGTATTTTGTTTTTTTTTTCTGCTGTATGCCCTAAGCCATGATCCATATGTTATGTTCTAACCAATTACTCACCTTCTGCTCAAATTTGACGGCTAGCTGTTGTTCTCTTCCTTCTACAGTAAACTTCATTGAGCTGAAATATTGGTTTGAAAGCGCTCTGGAAGTTTTGGATCGAATTAACAATAGTCGCCATTTAACCGATAAGCAAGCGGAAGCTAGCAATCCTTTTTCCGGAAATACTACTCTTTTTTATTAGGTCTTCTTGGAGGTTTTGGCACTAGAGTTATAAGCATCAAATTTATCATTCAGAAGTATTTGAAAATGCGTAACAACATTATTCAAAGTATGCGTCATCAGCCTGAACACATTACTGCTATCTCTAGGGGAAAAATCAGTACCGCACTCATAGAACTCGTCCCTCCCTGGATTCAAAGAAAGTTGTCAATCCTCGACGCAAAAAGTTGAGGTCTGGAAGCATCTTTATGCACAGGAAGTGCTTCAGCGATAGCCTTTGGCGCGAATCGATTTGGGACAATTTCGTTTCTTATATAAGAATCAACTTCTCTTCAACGATGATGACCTTGGCCAGAAATGGAATACGAAGATGATGACGGAGAGTTTTTGGACGATGTTCTTGCGTTTAGCAATTCTAATTATTTCTAATAATGAATTTGAAAGCACTTGTGTAGTACTGTATAAGTATCATACCAGATCTCATAAAAGGATCATTACATGTTATCATATTATCAGGTTAATAAATTTGGTGTTTATTTATATAGTGCCAAAACTTATAAGAAGACCTAATATTAGATGTGCGCAGTGTATTTGATCCGTTCGGTTATAGTAGATCTTCGATCATTAATTCAAATAAGATTTCATTATTGGACTGCACTTAATTACATAGGCTCTCTTTTTGACAACTTCGCAACACCACCTTATTTTTTATTTCCAAGTCGAACAGCAATAAATTTTCCTCAAACGGCAAAACATAATAATTTACTAGCCTTGAGACTTTATCATAATTACAATTTTACACAACGACAAACGACTCGAGCAAGATTCGTCTGTAACTGAAGAACCATTGATGCAAGTATGCGGTAAGTATTAAGATGTGTGGCCGAAGCGGTTCACACTCTGGGTGAGAAAAGTCCTCGGACTAAACGATTCACATCGCCCACAGGTGTTTTCCAATAAGAGAGTTGCTGGCTCTGGTCAAAGCGTCCGGCTTTGGACGAAATTACAGTCGAGTTGATGTTTTAAAACTTGAATCAACGTTCCCATATGCAGACAAAAAGTTGAGATAACAATAGGAGTCAGATGCTTCTCGTAGACAGAGAGTGATACGATAAATCACAAATTTTGGCTTCGACTCATATCAGAAAAAGATGCGTTTGTGTGTGGGTGCGATTGAATATGCGCATTCTAGTAGTTAGATGTGCAAGGAAAAAATCATTCGCCGGTATTCAGCCAAAAGAATAAAATGTACCTCAGAAAGTTTGCGAAATCGCAGAGCTCGTGAGTTAGTAAAAGGACTTAAAATGATGGATTTTTTGATGTTCTAAATTCTCGGCATACTCTTTGTAATACCAACGCGAAGTCGAGATAGGCTGCTAATGATGAATCGAATTGAACAAACAGTGTCTTTTGAGTGCTATTTATGGAACAAAAGAGTTCTACTTAGTGAAGAGAGGCAAAAGATCGCTGTGATATTGTACTCCCCTAAGCGAAGTCTCCGTGTCTATGTCTGGAAAACCTATAAGATGCTAAAAACTTTATTCTGAACATTTCGTAAAGCACTTTGTGTTTACTTTGGTCAAGAAGGTGCAGTAAAAAGGAGCATTAGTATCACGTCAGATCGGTGGTATTCACGAGCTGATCAGCACAGAAGATTGGCTGATGTGTGTTACAACTTACGTTGCTATACCCAAAATGTATCAATTACATCTTCTATTTAAGGTAGGGTTTAAATCTCTAGCATGAACTCAAAAGGACGATATGACTCATTAGTCAATAAGAAAGATCATAGAGTGACATCATAGCACGCAGACAAGGATAATGTCTTCCAGTTCCTTCACTTGATGTTCTCGCTAGCGTAGAGGAGTAGATTATTCAGTTAACTATCGTCTTTACTAATGTTGATGAGGAGATAGTTTGTTGATTTGACCATCAAGGAAATTCGTATGAAAAGGTAAGAGCTTTAATCCGGAATTAACATTTTTCTACTCGCACAAATAAAGAAATGAAAACTGGTAGTTCACGTAAACGTCTCCTTCGCTTGAAGTCTTTTTATGGAAATAGAAGACTGTCTGGAGAATCGAAGAGGCAGTTCAGCCTACTGTTGAACATCATAAAGTTACTACTTTCAACGTCTTGTTATATCTTAACTAAGAATATCTTTGTTCCACAATAAGAAAAATCACAATCAAAAGTAAGACACTGCACTGTTAAGAAACTTTTTAAACATAGATGAACACAGAATGTATGGCTACGGCCCATGATGGCTAATATGGCAAGATCAATTATTAGTCGCCACAAATCAAGCGGAGAGATAAGCTCTTCTGATAAGCTGAGTACCGCTTTCGGAACAGGCCTCAAGTGTTATCGGATTCTTGGAACATTCATGTTTTGAAATGACTGATGAACATCAGATTTCCTTCGACCATGCGCTGATATGCTTCAATTTCTACTCTCTTGTATTCCCTTCCCTTCCGCATTTATTTTTGAATGATTATGTTTGAATACACTTTACTTGCTAATTGATTGCCCTATTTTCACCAGGAATTAGGCGAGCACTAACATACTTTTCCTCGTAATCAAAGTGTTGCCTGTTTAGCAGATTTTTTCGAAGCTTTGGAAAACCCGTACTTGTGCGTGTTGGTGTGGAGGCAACACTGGCCAGCCTTGTGAATCAGAGCAACGTTTGACATCTTACAAGTATTTTCTTTCGGGAGAGAAATAATTTCCTGCGATCATTCAATTCCAGTTACGCTTCTGAATAAGAAGACTGGGCTATTTGCCAGTTTAAATCACCCCACCTGATGTATAACCTCCACGCAATGTGCAAGTGTTTTCATTCATGCACACTCTTGATTCTGACTGAAATTCACATACCCCAATGCATTTATTTATTCGGTCACATAGCTCATTAGTATTCTCCTTCTTATGAACCGAACATTCGGTTGATATTTACAATTTATTCGATCAACTGACCTATTGGTGGTTTTGCCTTTCTCATAGCCTAAAAAGATCAGGTTGCCCACAATACGGCCAGGTAAGCTTCTCTATCAGTTCAATAGGAAAATTTACCAAACAGCGATTTTTAGCACCAAACAACTTTCAACAAACTCAACGTTTTTCTGAGTCCATCACTGAATTCTTCAAGCAACCATGGTGACACAGACAGACTCCGAATGTACCTCTCACATCAACAGCGCTTAATATTGTGTCATATCAGACCTGATAGTGAGGCATTACTCTCTACGGTCCATGTTTGCGTTAATGTAGTTAATCTACAATATTTCTAAGGTTTGACGCGCTGAGATTCTATGTCCCTGTGCGAGGACACATTTATACTTCAGAATCGTCCTTGTTATGTGTCTGTGTCCTATGTGGGCTTAATGAGGTGCTTACCTTAGATTTAATCTTCCCGTATAGGTGTTCTTTTATATGTATACAGTGTGGCTTTCACGTTTCGCCAATGTATTTGTCTTCGTACGTTTTACAAGAGATTAGGTAGACTACATCCACACTCATGCAATCACCGTCCATACCAATAGGCTATGTCACGATCTTGTGTTACACATAAACGATCGAAAAAAAGTAAAAAAATAAACATAAACGATATAGGCCGTTGCGAGGTAGATGCCATCATAGTGTTTTCGGTGGTATCTCAATCAGTGTTACCGATTTCTCCAGGCCTGCACTATTCAATCAGCATAGCCAAACTTGGATAGTCAAATGAAATGTAAAGGATGGCATGAAGAGAGGTACCTTACTTTCGTTGAAATTTCCATTTCAGAGAGCCTATCTCTTCTAAAATTCCCTCAAGGAGCTACATTTTTAGAGCTCTTGGAAATCGGACATGGATACAAAATGTATCACGGGTCAGAGGAAATAACGCTCTCCAAGATAAAAATTCCAGCAAGAGCTTGGTACCGTTTATCGTGTCATTTTTTACAAGCGAAGTATCTTTAGCTATCACATACTGATTGAAGAGGGCAAGCCTGGAGAAATCAGTGTCAGTGAATGAGATACCACCGAACAGATCTCTTCATTATTATTTAAGTCAACATATTATGTGGTCTGGTAAGGGCTCTTGTACAGCTCAATACACGTGTTTCGACATTACAGTCTCATCAGTCGCGCAGAACCTGTCGTTTTTTAGTGTTTTTAGCCAATCCCGTGTAGGTGCTCCAGTCCTTACACTAAGAGGTAGCGAAGACGAACGATTTACACTCTACAAGAGCTCATTACCAGATAACATGACATATTGGCTCAATTAATAAAAAAGAGATCTATTGAAACATGAGCGTGGTCTTAAGAAAATACTCGAAATAAAGGTATACTAGCGAATAATCTAAGGCGAAAGCTAGTTTGCAACGGCCTATATGACTCTCTATAGACAACATGATATGCTTTTACGGTAAAGACGGTGAATGTATGAGTGTGGGTATAGCCAACCTAATCTTTGGTAAGGCGCGCATGTACATCGGCAAAACGGGAAGGTCACTCTGTCACCATATAAAAGTACTCCCAGACGGAAAGCCTAGAGCTAAATAAATTCCTCACTGCGCTTGCATATCACACAGGCATATATCGCGGATGATCATGAAGAAGAAGTCGCCATCTTCGAAAATGAAGTCAAAACTGGGTAAGGTTCTCGAAGCATTCTGAATAAACACCATCAACCCAAACATGGACAGCAGAGAAGATCGTCTTGTAACCATATGTGATATGGCACTGTGCATAAAACCATTAATTCGATGGGGGAAGTGCATTTGCAGTCCATATGAGCTCTACAGGGGACAATTCGGCAGACGATGACTCATAAAAAGCGGAGCACATGCTAGAAGCTATGTTGCGCTAAAGCAATTGCAATCTAGGTGTGGTATTTTTTTCTGGTTAAATGATGAATGTTTTTCGTTGACTGGGCTGTGAGTAGAATCTCATAATGTATTTTGAGCCGTTCATGAGGTCTGATATGGGCACCTATACAGTACAAGACACGTGTTTTGGCCTTACATCCTCCTCAGTCACACGGTGCCTCTTCGTTCAATCAGTTCTTCGGGGACCTACCCCTATTTAGAGGAGTCGATGACGAGCTTTTTACACTCAGCGTACAGCGAAAATCACCGTGGCGCTCGTTCAGGTGCTCGACTGTCGACAGCATGGTGAATGGCTGTTACGTGGATCTACGTAACAAACATTGCAATTGACTATTTTGAGACCTCGCTCAAGAAGAATATAATCTGGCAATGTATATAATAAACGCCAGGATTATTGCTTCACCGTACCTTAAGTGTACAAATTTTGACGTCGATTCCTCTATGTAGAGAAAGATCTTCAAGGAACTGACCGAACGAAAAGATACCGTGCAACTGACGAGGCTGTAAGGCCAAAACACGTGTTTTGCACAGCATAAGTGCCCATATCAGATCTTGTGAGTGGCTCAAAATACATTGCCAGATTACTTTTCATAGGAGTGTTAATAGTCATTTGAAAGCTTAGATTCATGGCTAGAGCTATAGGTGGCCGATTTCGAAAACACTCTATTATAACACTGTAAAGGTCAAAAAGGATGTTTCACTCGCACAAATTTCACGCGGGGCAGAGTTCTTTAGATTATTGGTCACCAATCGATAGCGCAAGTTTCAATGATTCCACGCTGCACTATTTCTGAAAGACCGTTTCCCTGCAGTGCAGCAGGGAAAATAAGATCGAATTCGCATACGTGAGCAAGTGATCCTTGGCCAATTCACAGGCTGCGAGATCAGGCGGCAAGGTGGGCTGACGTGCTGATCGATCGATTTTCGAGCGGTCCAATCTTTCTGTTACTCCACTTTGAAAGAAAAACTAGAGATAATACGCACGACTCTGGTACGAAAAGACTTTGGACACTATTATCTTGCCATGAATACAGGTAAATCATTACGATCACTTTGATGGAGTTCAGCAAGCCACAACGTCCTAATCGCTTCCAACAGCCACCATTGCTGCCTCTCCCAGCGGCCGGTGAATTGGCCAAGACCACTTGATCGTGCGTGATAATATATATATATATATATATATATATATATATATATAATATATATAGTATATATGCACATATAAACGTTTATATATGTTCATGTATAAACATGATATAAATATATACATATATGTATATATATATATATATATATATATATATATAATATGTGCTCATATACACACAACTACCTATGTATATGAACGCACGTGGCGCAGTGTTTGGAGGCGCTCTGCGTTGCACATGTAGTTTGATGGCTTGATCCCTTTCTCAGGCTCATCAAGCTTTCCATTTTCCGAGCTTGGTAGATTGTTACCAAACTTGTCTGGGGAGACAGCAGCACTGACTTCATACAACTGTAGGCCACTGCGAATCATTGTAAGGGCCAAATATGCACTTAATTACATCAAACAATTCTATGACTGGAGACGAATGCGTGGAGCATTCTCAGTGGACTGATCAACGCTGAGGGCCTTTTAAAATGATCTATAGATGTAAATAAATAAATAATCATATATACATAAATATGTATATATATATATATATATATATATATATATAAGGAGAGTCACTATGAAGTGATAATTGCGTAATCATAATGTCTACGGAGAGACTATTATGGTAAAACGACCAGTGTCAATTGTATTGAAGCGGAAGAAAAAAGCAAGTGTAATAAGCGAGACAACCAGCATCGATAATCTGCATTGAGTGCTCGACGGTGAGTACTACGACGATCGAATACAGTGCCATCGAATCTTGAATAATGGAAGGATTTGTGTAGTCTTCTTTAACAATATCTTAGCAGTGAGCATCTAGTCCTTTGAATAACTTAGATGTGAATCGTGCATTTACACTGACCAGTGCCCGTTGTGAAAATTTTGTTTGTTCGTTCCAATATCAGAGTATAGCAATTATGGCGCAAAGCGTTCTAGGCGGCCATGAGGAAATTTTAGAATTATGTAGTGCCTACTTTAAACTTATAATCGTCGACTTCATTCCAATAATTGACAACAGGAAAATACTGACAAGTCGGAATCCGCAGATAAGTCGTATAGACATGAAATCTTCAGTTTATCCTGTCATTGAAAAATATTAGCTGCTACTCACAATGCCAACCCCCTTCAGAATCGCTTTTGAAAGTTTCCAGTGAAAAAAATTTGATGAATTGATCTCATTACTGTCCTACATATGTCAACTTACAGAATTGTTTTTTCAAGCGATCGATAAGGTACAGAGAATCCAGGTTTCGAAATTCTAACACTGTAAATTGTGAGCTTTTCACACCTCAAAATACCATATAGCAGGTACCATTTTCAACGACATGGATGAGGATCACTCGGTCAGCACTAACAAACTGCTAAGAAAGCCATGAGCTCGAATCTCAGCAGGATGTATGCCTTGAAAATTTCTCGAGTCGATACGTGGGCGAGGAGTCATGCGAGAGACAGACAAATCACTGAGGCAGTAAAAAAGATCTTAAGGATGGGACCCAACAAAACTTCTTCCACGGATCGATAAGGCTTTTCAATATACCGGACTGTGTTCGTGCGATGAACAGATAAAGCTATGAAAGTGTGAGGCGCGGCAATCATTTATAAGCAATTATCTGAAAGAGTGGGCTGAATGCCTATTTAATACAGTGTCATCGAACCTTGAATAATGGAAGGCCTATTTAAGGAAACATTTTTTCAATGGGAAATGAAAGCGCTGCCCACAACATAAAAATCCTAAGCGACGTTAAAACCGTTTTACAATTGGATAAGTCAGTGCTTCACTACGACAGATCATCGCATTAGAGGAGATCTCTTCCGACATGGCTATACTAATTCGTAAAACTATTTGCCACCTCTACTAAGAGTTTCATGCAAGAACTTCAGTGGAACGATATTACAATAGGAGCTGATGACTGTAATTACACTATCTTTGCTAATGAAATCGTTTTCATAATATCAAGTAATACTCAGCTGGAATGAATACATTGTGGATATCTTAGCCTAGAGGAAAATAAGAGAAAGCAGCTGAGGAATTTTGGAAGAACATTTTGACTAAGTGAGGAAGACATCGAACTACTAACTCGGCGCCCATCTTTTCGACTCTACTAAACTAGTTGCCGCAAATGCCGATGGAAACGTGGTCACTGAGTGAGCTGGGTAAAATCACTAAGCGCTGCCCTATCCTACACGGTGTCGCGAATTACGCTAAAGATGTCCCGGATCACAGAGGAGAGAGAGCGATCCGTAATCCTGGTTAGCGTCAACAACAAAAGATCAAAGGCGCTGTCATACATTTGGAAATGTCGCAAACCATGGTGAGGACGGAGACATAATGCACCATGAATCTCAACGACAACTGATAGAAAAGTACTTTGAGCAACTGAGTGTCTCGAGATGTTAAGCACCAAACAAAAGATCACCTACTTGGTGCCATAGCTACGTACGAAAATTTGTGAAGAGAAGCAAAATGCCTTTAGAGATCAATCGATGATCCAAGGCATGTGAGCAATTTCGGCACATAACAAATACAAAGTGAAAACCGATTCCACTTGCTCAGGTCAAGGCCATTTGAGAATCAGCAGTAGAATAAGTGAGACCTGACAGGTAACAAGTTAAAAAAGTTCTTTGGATAAGGTAGGACCTACATCAGAACGTTTATATCTCTAGAGTTCGACCAATAAAACGGTAATTTTCGATGCATATCAGATCATGAGAACTGATCTCAAAATGTCTCAAAGGGATTATTGCTTCTTATATAGTCTCTAGATGCATGTTGTGCGGAAGACTGCTTTTATTTTTATTTGGATACATGGGTGGCCCACGTTGACGATTTTATGAATCCCAGCACATTGTTCATCCGTTTCTTTGCATCATGATCGTCATTCACGGTGGCAGTTCTGATCCGAGCATAGCGACGTGTGTAATTCTTTTACCATGCTCTATAAAGATCAGCAGCCGTGAATAAAGCTGATTGCTTTTAGTTGTAGGTGGTCATCCTAGGAAGCGAGTGCTTCCTCGTGCAGTCCTTATCGTACGCATGTTTTTCTTATCGTGTCACCGACCCATCTATGTATCTTTATCCCTGCAAATTTCCTGGGTCTTTAACATGAAGTTCATTTCGCAGATGCGATTCGCATGATCCGGTAAAATGTTGTGTGTGCTGACTGTATTTCAAACAACATCATTCAGTCACTATGTGAGTTGTGGTGTGGGATTTTTCTACTATATCGATGCTACTGTAAATCGGCTAGCCTTACTAAATGATTCAAATTAGAGAAGAGAGTGGGCGAAAGCATAAAGTACAGATACGGCTGCATTCAGAGTTATTTAGAATGCTTCGTTTTTGTTTCTTTGTCGGGGCGCCGTGGTCGAGTGGTTGTGGTGCTGGTTACGGCACGCGTGCAGCTGAGCTCCACCCCACACTTTCCTCCGCCAGTTAACAGAAGCGTCGTATGGAAAGCCACAGCAAGGCTATCCTCGAGATTGCAAGGAGTCTCGCTCGACCAGAATTCTACTCCGTCCAAGAAGAGGAAGACGAAAAAACGAATTGAATGCTAGAAGTAGTGGGTTCCGCACAGTGAAAAAATGCTGTGATGACGGATCAAATGAAGTGATAAAAAAGTGAAAGCTTCATTGTCGAACAAGTTTCACAATCACATTGACGTTTCACGAGCCTCGCCATTCCGAGCTCTCTTTTATCATTTCCGTCGGCAATCAGTGAAGTCAGTCAATCACTGCGAGCCCGATTTTTGTGATTAACTTGGAACTCAACTAATAACGCTGATCTCTTCGTCCTCCAAGTGAACTCCTTGAAAAGTCTTAGGAGCTGCTCATTTGACCGTTTATGTACACCACAAAACTATGATATGCCCAAACGACAGTGACGCTGCTTGCATGAGTACACGTATGCTCTTGTGAAGCGGCATGGTTGAAGTATTAGTTCACGTCTCTGTTTCATAACTGAGTGCCGAAATGAGTGCTGAATTAAAAAGTTGAGTAAGTAAATTTTGGTCCGTTAGTTGGTCGGTGACTTGTTTATGATCCAAATACACTTTACACTACTCTCCTCCATCCCTGTAATTCTTCTTCTAATTGTTCTTTATGATCAATGAAAGTCTGAGATGCACGCGCGAGGTGGTTACTGTGACCAGAGGACCATTAGTTTCTATTTCTTCATCTTCGCTCCGTTGGTTGCTCAAGGAATGGGTCTTCTGCGATTCACAAGCAGCCCGATGTTTTCTCGCTTCGTTGCGCCCGCTCAGCTCGTTACTGCTTCATTGGTGATTCTCAAAAAATGAGACGAAGTCGTTTGCAAAACGAGCTTTTCAAGCCTTTACTGCTCTGGAAAGGGTGAAAAAAAAGAGTATGCATTAATGCACACCACTTTTTCCGCTTCCATTTCAATTTGCTTTAGTGGCTTCCAAGTAGATTTAAAGTTCGAACAAATGGTTTTTTTTCTGAGAAGCAGTTCCGAGGCCAATAACAACAGGAGTCATTTAACACAGTAGTAATGTGGTAATGTAACACAGTGCAGTAATACAGTACAATAATATAATAATAACACAGTGGATGACGTTTCGGCGAGTCTCGCCTGAAAAGGTCAAGATCGCATTCTACACTTTCATGATGACGGCAGAAAGACGTAATCAACATTGCATTTGGATCGCATAGTAAAAAGTCTCAATTAAAAACACGCCGAGATCAATAGATAGTCGGTTGTGGAAATAATGTCAAGTTCATTTTGACAAAAAAGTAACTTGAACTAAAATACGTTGAGCAACGTTCCAACTACTGTAAGTCTTTTTCTGCGCAGTTAAAATTGATTCGCAAAAAAAAAATTACACGAAAAGCGTCTTCCCTGTCAGAAGTGAGTGCCAACATGTTTGAGGAATCAAAAAACAATTCCAGTTTCTTTCACGTCAAAAGTCGTACTATTTTTGAAGGATCTCATAACTTCTTCACAATTTTTACTGCAGCCCCTCTTACTTCCCTAATGGCGTTCAGCCTCGTTTTCTTCTATCCGAATTTCCCCAAACTTCTATGGACTCTTAAATGCAACACTTCCGGAAAAAAATTTCCCATAGAAGCATAGAAGCAGAACCGCTTTAGTCGCGCGAACCTTGTGAAAAATTCGCCCGTATTAGCGCTTCATCGGATTTGAGTCTATGCAGCAATTGAATGATGAGAGATTTGCTTTGTAATTCTGTGTTATTTTGTTGCCATAAAAGCGACTTGTCGTCAGAATCATTGGCATATGCTTACATTAGTTGACATGCTGCTGATTGAAATGAAAAAAAAATTTGATTCATATTCAATCGCTGATCCTTCTATTCTGATCGAAGCCAGCACGCCCAACTCCTTTATCAACTTATATTGGATATCGTACATCAGCTTCTGTCACACCTAAATTTCTCTCGTTGTATTTTGCAGCCTTTCTCTTCTCCAAACACTTTATTTCTTTTCAAATTTGTGCTTGTGAAAATTCAAACCTCGACAATCATTTCATAACGCCATTTAGATTTGCATTATTATATAAAAAACATGGATTCAGGGAGCTTCTTCAAAGACCCTTTGTCCACAATGAATCAAAATGTCGCTCACCTTGCCACATCTGACAGTTTTATCCCTTCTTATAATTCTTCCCAACGGCTCTCAATAGGTGTTACTTAATCGTTACGCATTCAATGCATGGTATTAGCTTCATTTCCAGTAGTTGACTAATCGCCTTCTAATAGCATGTTCCAAGCCTTCCGAGGTCTGCTATGTCACCTCTAGTGCTGGACGTGCGTTTCGATTTATTCTTCAAATATGCTGTCAGATTATACTGAATTCTGAGCGAGGTCTCAAAAATAGTCAAATAGAAAGGTAATTTCTTTCGCTTTCTGATGTGGTCGTTCTTCATTTTTCTTCGTGAACATTCCCATCGCCCTTCTGATGCTCTTGTGGTGGTAGGCAATGTATATTCGGTCCTAGAAAAGCAATGGAATTAATTGGACGTCGTAAACAGCATTTCTCTTTGATGAAAATGCGTCACTCACAGTGACGATTTTATGTTCGTGTCATCTACTCATGATTTTATGTCCACGTCCATGGCCGATGTAAGAAATTCCACAATCGATTGTTGAGCGAAGGCATCAAGGTGCTTGAAAATCATTTATAAATTTATTACTGTATTCATTGTTATTATTCCAATTACCAAATTGTAATTTGACCAGGCACCCCATGTATCATACTGTTCGAATACAAACACTTAACGCATTTGACGTGTTTCCTTCGATCTACCATCCATCGAGGTCTTTGAACTTTTTTCATGCAATTTCGGCCGCTGCTTGACGATTTGTTGTCTTCGTCACAAATGACGTTGTATGCTGGCCTAGTCAGTTCTCTCTGAAGTCTCGGGATGCCCTTGCTAGTGTGTTCCCACGTGGATTAGAAGGGAGTGAGCTCTTTGTCAAGTTAGCTGCGATTTTCGTTATGAGAAAGATAGAGATTTGGTAGGCATGGCAGGGGATAACCAGCGTCCAAATAGGTTGGACGGTCCGCGTAATGAGCGGGATCACTAGTACTGTGCTATTCGGCTGCTACAGAGTGACTACATGTTGAAAATTCTAGTATTCTCCACATTTTCTTCTAATACAACCAGCGTAACACATTCACTTTTCCTTCAAAATGTTGGCTTGGCTAAGAAGCTTTCCTTGAGCCTTTTCTGAACTTTCTAAAGATCACATACGTCACTAGAGTTTGTTCATGATCGTACCACCGATTCACACCCATGGATGGTCGAACCACCTCATATAACCATTGCACTTTGTCATCAAGTTTTCGTTATAAGTGCAGAAAAATCAAGCTCTGCTTCTATGAATTTCCCAAATTTACAGTAGAACATCTGATAATCTCAACGTTTATAATGTCAGTCTTTGTGTTCGCAAAATTCTGTTCTTCCTTTGTCCTACTTTGACCAATATCGTTTAGTACCGCGACTTTTTAATTACCATTGCGATATCAACTCATCTACGACTCATGCAATTTGTTACACACTTCAGCCGAGTTGCGATTCACTGGCTGGTTCATCAGAGTAGGCCTATGCCTTTTACTTCAAAGAAAACCTTCAGTTCTACTTATTTGATCACCAGTCCATCATTCCTTGATTCGCCGATATTACCACCGATTGGGAGGTGGGCAGGCCACGCTCCTAAACGCATCAGAATTCCGGTTCGCCACCTGGCCGCCGGCTCTTTATTATGTTGACGTCGACTCTGGTAGCAGCTAAATGGTCTCATAGGAGTGTGCTGTCTAATGAGTGCACAGAGAAGCCGAAAAATCAATTCTGTCGAGCATAGTGCTTCTATAGTCGGCTGTGGATGAGCCTCATGTGCGTTATCGGCTCGCACCATCCGGACGGCTGGCAGTTGGAAGGCGCGAATAGCGCTGTCGCGCTCTCCATCACATCGCCTGGTTTGCTGTTGGATTATCAGTTTATCATCAGAATCGCTGAAAAAGCATCTTTTGTTACTTTATTTTTGTGGCCGTCACTTCTTTCTTTCTGTCGCTCATGCTCATTTCCTCATACCCTTTGAAGTCAGTGTGTTGTCCTTGATTGATTCGATGCAATAATTGCACATCTAAAAGTCTTTCTGGGAAATCGTATGTTCACCAATGTTTTGCTTTCGTTTTGTTTCACATCAACGTTTAATTAAGAAATTTTTAAAAGCTGTTTCATCGTCTCATCGCTAACCAGTTTGACAATTCACAGTCGCATTGACCGTCTCCCGGACGCAATGCATCTTAAGAAAACCACCTTTCTTCTGGAATGCGCAGATATAAAAGAACAGATAGGAGAAGAAATAGAGAGCGATACCGACATCAGCGGGACGTTTTCTCTCTTAAACATCTCTGTCAATCAAACAATTCAAACACATCGCATGTCACTGCGAACGGCCTCTGTGTTCCTGCTCTATGTGTACTCCTACATTTCCAACAAAACTTTTGAGTTTTTGGTCTCCATAACTCTCTGGAATTTTCCATGTCGTTTCCAAATTTTTTCTTTCCTGTGTACATTATTTACACAAGTCGCTAATTCGTGCTATATTCACTTCTGCACTGCGTCGAAGTGCTCAGTAATCTAGCAATTCATGTTCCTTTATTTCATCAGACACTTCGCCTCAGACTTTTTCCTCAAACACTCAGACACTTTTTTTCGAAGACTCAGATGTAGTCAGTCTAATTGAGAATATGTTTTAATTTAAATTTGCTATCTTCTACGAGTCTCCTGCACTCATGCCACATTGCATCGTTTGGGTCTTACGTTCATGGAACCGAAATCGTCATCGTCCACACATCTGTTATCGACGCTGTTTGGCGCTTGACCTAGTTTGAAAGGCCATTCTCGTGCGTATCAGTTCACTTCCCGTCGATGGTACTCGATGTGATACGAGTTTTGACAGGACTTCATGCACAATCAACCCTTTCGTCTGTCATTACGGCTTAGCTCCGACGGTCTCTTATGAAAATCTCACGACCTTCACGATTGAAGTGTAAAGAAATCCGCTTCCTACCAATAGAATCAACTAGGAAAATGTTTTTCAGTTTCACTTTTTCACTGATTTTTCTCGATTTCTACCATACTCGTGCACCTCTCCTGAGAAATACCCTCTTTCCAAAGTAGCCTGGTAAATGACCCCATAAGTTCTTGCGTTCTTTACCATCTGTTAGATAACATTTAAAATTTCATTTTCTTATTCATTCTAATGTCAATTCTATTGGCTTATTCTGATGGCAATGTGAAATGCAACCGCAGGTATGTTGAGTTACAAACAAAACATGAATCCTCAAGTGGCTTCGAAGCAATAATCACCCTATCCGAGGGTCTAGTGCTGCTCAGTGCAAATCGGAGCTCTCGTTCACTTCTTTCTCAGCCATATTTCAACTGCAGCGGAGCTACCAGCAATCACCTCTCATCAGAATTGATCTAAAATTGTCAACGGAATACATTCTTTGTTATGTTCTGTTGATAATCTATGTTTATTATTCTCGTCATGGTGTTTGTAACGGACTTCTAAGTACATTGAAAAGACGATCAAAAATGCACTCATAAGTTGCTTTTATTTTCTCTCGGTAAGCCACTAAACACGTCACTTAGGCATAGTCATCCTCCGTTTTATCTAATGAACATCTTTTCGTAGTCAAATTCTTGTTGTCGCGTGCACGCTACCAACGGCAAATATGATTTCGTTTAGCATTTCGCACGGGCTAATAGGAATGCGACTCAGGAATCACTACATGAATAATACATGAAACTTTTCTAGCGGTCAGATGCGAGGTGATGACACTTTATCCCTCTAATGCTAAAGAGGAAGTGATTACGTATTTTGAGTGTTTGGCTGAGTTCTAATGCCGAAACTGGATGGCTAACTTTCTGTAGGTAATACTGTAAAAAGACACGTGAGAACCCACTGTGTGAATTTATTGTTGACTCTAAAGATCTCGCTTATCAACTGAATCTTGGCGATGACTTGAAGCAGCAAACATTTGTTTCAGTCTGAAGTGATCTCCGTCATTAAGGAAGTGTTAAAGTGCAAATGTGGGCGTTGTCAGGCTGTGCGTCCGTCCACTTTGGCTTCTCTCCAGGTGGATAATCGTTCCCAGCTACACTACCACAATTATCTCCTCAGCTGTCCAATGTTGTCAATCATATTCCCACCATGAATTATTCCTTTTACATCTGTGTTGTCGCTTTCTCTCAAATGGCGTACATTCCCCACCACTACGTACTTGTAGTAATTTTGTTGGGTCGGTATCTCGTCTTGGTTTGGATATCTGAAAGCCATAGTCAATTTCGGCTCATAAAATTCTGTTCACTCGAAATTTGGCATATTTAGTCGGTATTGGTCTTAATTCAAGTAACGTAAAATAGCAGCCCAGGCGACAATCACGAAAGTTGGTGAAAGTATATGAAAAATCTCCTTCATGCCACCTATGTGGTAACCAGTTTCAGTGAGTTGACATCAACATTTTTCATTTAATCGCTTCTTAAGTAGGAAAATCAAAAGCGAAACTTTTTTGATTTGCTAAAAATTATTACGTACACAAGCCATGGTAGTAGATTTGAACGAGCGAGAATATTTATCCGTAATGGGGCCTGTTGATCCAGTCCACCACCGTGTTCCTCGTCTATTCAAGTGTTGCACTGAAGGGACTGGTTTCCTAACCCACATCATTCTGAAGGGCAGCGGCCAGTGCGACGCAATTTCCGTACCACCTTTTGCCACTGCCGACATCAACCGACCACATCGCATCGTAACGTATTCCGTCGTAGTAGAGGCGTATCGATTTCGAGCTGAATGTTGGCATTGCGATCCCAGACCACCCATACTCACAAACAAACACTCCCACATATGTACTGCATCTCATCATGGTAAGCCTCGCTAAAGCTCATTGCATTCGTGTAGCACCTCGCAATGCCCCACCCTCACGACACATCGTAGTGTTCACGCCTACGCCGTTTACGGACCCGGCAATGTTACAAAGTCTGGCAAGCATTCGATATATATATATATATATATATATATATAATATACTATATATTTATATGTATGTATATATATGTGCGCACTTGTTTGTATTTATGTGTAAATGTGTATGTGTGCATGTGTACGTGATATTAATTCCATATCATTCATTTCGAAAAATGAAATGCATTAGAGCAATGACCGTCATGCTATCTTAAATACATGACATCCTTGTTGACTTTTATGTATTCATGGCGACTCGTTTTTTCATGTCGTATTCAATCGTACTCTTTTTCGTCCAGTGACTCAATAGAAACTTCCATTGGCAGTATTCTGATGGCCCCAAAAATCGTAGTCAAAATATCTTATAAGCGATGTAGAGTTCGGAGAGTTCAACAGTATATATATATATATATATATATATATATATATATATACATATATATCTGTACAACAGTGTATCTGTTCTCAATGTTGAGAATTTGAAAGGTTCATATTACCGTGAACAGCCGAACTTTTTCTACTTACAAGTACTCACAACGGCATACTGAAATCGAGAATATTTCAAGTTAATGGATTGTACTTCAATGTCACTCTGAACAATTATTATCCGTAAAGAATCTGATAGATGCTAGAGTCCTCGAGAGACTGTCCAGGGCGCCAAATGAATGCGACTGAGGAACGGAAACGCTTCTCATTCCCTTGTGGATTGTGCGTTCGTCCATGAAACTAAGCTTTGACTCTTTCGTTTCTCTATGAGTGATTACCTCGGCTCTATCCAATCCAGTGCCTGATTTCATTGCACGATCTTTTGTTTTGATAAAATTAAAAATCACGAACACACTACTAAGTTGCTACAATTCGTTGCTGCAGCGAATTCGTCCCGGAGTTGTATCGTCGAAGCTGGAGTTCTACCTGATATGACAGCGCCGAGACATCACCGTTGATGTGCTGTGTAGTGATCGATTGCCTTCTGTATCGAGACGCTTTCCTGAACATCACCAGGCATCTGCATCGTCATCACGCTTTTCCTTCTCATGCAGTCCATGCTTTAATCATGTTTTGTTGGACCTTTTCATATTCTGCGCTTCCAGTCGCTTGTTCTCTACAAAGGCGTTCGCCGCTTACGGCAAGTTGCTCACATAAAGTTGACTCAAGAGTTCCTCTAGAAACTTCATCCGCATTGAGAGAGCTTCATAACACGTTCACGAGTAAAGGCTTTAGAGCTTTCATGTTCTTTGATTTTTGTTTTATTGAAAGTGATGACGATATTGATGTCATAATGTTCTTAGTCTTTTGAAGTGCCTCAATATATCAAATGCGTAAAGCCAATAAAAACATCTGTATAGTGAGTCCTTGTTAGTGCAAGTCGAGGTGAAAAATATGGCCGGTAAGACAATTGTTGACTTATCTGCCGTCTATTCACATCGTTAGAGTGGAAGACGTGCAAGTTCTCAATAAACGGCGATTACTACCGCTTTTTTCGAGACAAAATCGCAGTACTCCTGCGTAAACGACATTCCTGGTTAGAGTTTCTTTTGGTTGTCGTGGATATGTCGAAGATTTGTTCGGCAACTACGCAAGGGTCGACGGTACCGGACGAACAGCTGCTGCTTTATTCACTATTAAAGAAAGCGCGTACAACCTCTGACTAGCGTGAAACGCTCTCAGTATATCATTCTTGATTTCGCCATTAGGTTCTATCACTTGCACCACTACTCGATCTCACACCGCTGTTCTTTGCCGAAGTCAAGGCATAAGCCACTATCACACATTCCCTTCGATATCTATGAGAATTAATTTTCACTCTAAGAATTGACTCTATTTGATGTCGTTTCTTGCCGTTCTCTTCAGATATGTTTGCTCTCCACTCACAGTGTGTTTGTTCTGTGGAGTTTCAGGCGTTCAAATTCCTCTGCTAAAAAGCAATCATATTTATCACATGATTTCCATATCAGTTAACAGATGAATAACTTTGTGGCACTTCACAAAACGTTCCAGATGAGCATTTTTCTCAAAAGCTATTGGTTTTCTTGATTGTTTGCTCTACAGATGCTCGTATTAAATGGTGATCAGTCCGGAAATCACATCTATGCTTCCATTTAGTGATTTTTGCATGATATTCTATCATCTCTTTTTTACTATGATATAGACAGAATGGTTCCTCAAATAGCTATAGATCGTTGAAGCTGCTTCATTAAATTGAACAAACGGTTGATGTTTGAATGGAGAGAGCGAACGCCGTTAAGAATTTGACAGCGGAAGGAGGCTTAGTCAACATGAAGAACTGCGTAGTTTTGAGAGAATGTGTGTTTGTGTGCTGCTAGAAGATAACAAGAGTGCGTTTGCCGTTTCCATCGATAAAAACGACCCGTGAGATTTCGAGGTTTTGTGCTTTTCGTCAGTGTGTATATGTGCATCTATAGAGATGTGTATATAGGTGTATGTAATCCAGGTTCCAGACGGAAGTTCTGCTCTGTTGGGACGACCACTTCTCTTGTTTCTACTCTTGTCACATTCGTAGACATCACGCATACGGCTGTACATAATGTCGTCGTTCCCATGGCATCACGGATTTCCCCGCAATCAAGGCAGCCAGTCACCTCAGCGTGTCCACTAGCTGTCATTTCACTCCGTCTCCTCATCTTTCCTCTTGCATGTTTACAAGCTGTAATCCCATGTTTTTTGATGACTCTAGAAAAAATCGCGCTAGTGGTCCAATTTGAAACAGCTCAATTTACTGAGCAGTATTGCTTGGATGGTTTTAAATGGAAGACGAAACGTAACCTTTCGTTCGTTGGAACTATTTCGTTCTTTCCTATGAACTTATTTGGCCACTCTTTTTGATCCAATTATGCATGAAAATAAATATTGCTAACATCTGGGACTGTGCGAATACAATTGTCTCCTTGAGCTCCTCTTTATCGTGCATCTCTTTTTTGTTAACGTTTTTGTCCGACCGAGGTCGACATCTAATTTTCTAACTCCGTGCGTCGTTTCTTTTCTTACTAAAACTCCTTTTAGTCGGCATAGCATTCCTATACATCACCCTTTTACAACAATTTTTCAGCAAGAAGATGTGTGGTATTTTTCTAACTACTCATAATCTCCAATGTTGCAACATATTTACGCCGATAATGAAGACCAACTGGATGAAAGCGAAGGGAGTGAGGCACATCAATGTATCATTGTCGTGTCAGCTTCACTAGTTGGAGCAAATCCTGTCCTTACCGCTAGCCGTGTACTTGCCTTTTACTGAATTTTTGTTAGATGTCTGGATACTTCGCGGAGTGTCATCTCCAGCTCCCCGTCGAAGACCCTTCCAAAACAATTTGACACCTCTAAAAATCCTCGGTAGTTCGTTGATGGTTTGATTTTTGAATTTTTTCACATTATTTTCGAACATTATTCGCACTTTTCTTTGTTTCTTTATGTACCGAGTAGAGCTTACTCGAAAGACGATATCAAATGTTGAAAGTGCTGTAGTTCGCGAAGAGTTCTCCACTACGTGTTAAAGCTTGTTCGGCTCTTCGTTGCTTTATCTCTATCTTAAGCTGATCATGGTCCAACTCGAGATAACATAATATCTTGATTATGACTGATCAGTGATGTTTTTTCATTTTATCGGATTTTCTAGATAGCGATAGGCGTTCTCAGAAACTTCGTGCTGTAACGGTGCGACTTTTCAGGACCGAATGCGATAATAGAGAAGAATGGTTGACGCTGTGCTGCCCTCGCCGTGCACCTCTCCTAACGGCACTTTCAACAAACGGTTAGTACTCTCTACCCACCGATGTGAACGTCTCTCATTTTATCTCTCTGAATTGAGTGCCGGTTTTTCGCTGTTCCTTTTGTTTACTTTGCCAAGTGCACTCTGATGCGTTCATTCCTGTGCGTATTTCTGCGCAAATAAACAAACGTTATGTCGCAGTTATAATCGAAAAAACTTTTGTTTTTATAACAAATTGAAAAGACTTAGGAAAATAGAGATGTCCGAAATCAGTTGTCATTTCTTGCTGAATTCCAGCGCATCAAAATTAATCGAAAGTCGATTCAAGATTACAGAAAACTAGTACTCGCTCGTGATGGCATTTGATGATACTGACATAAAAAATAACTTTTTAAAGTCGTTCTCGAGGTAATATGCAATTATTTGTTATTCAAATACTACCAGGATTGCAAGAGATTGCTTTGTTCAATTTCATTGACTATCGAAAGTGGATTTCACTCAGTTGGCACAGTCGTGTTTAGGGAAACCCTGAACAATCACGGTGTCTTCACTTGATGCAGAGAGATACGTCTTGAACTGCATGACATCCTTGTTGAAAAAAATACCACCACCATCTCAAGATGACGTTAGCGTAAAGGGGCGTTTGACAAGAGGATGCCGTTTCATTAACATGATTCACAACCGTCATCAAGAACGTCATGTAACAAATGTAATGTTTCCATCGAAAAACGTGGTAGTAGACGCCGATGGTCGGCATTTACATGCTCTTTACTTTGTTGCTGATACCTCAAAACATCACTTATTGCTCAGACAGAACGAACGGTGACCGGTCTCGATAACGCAATTAAAAAATTGATTTTTTTTGTTGAATATTAAGTGTGATAGTAATAGGAAACGGCTTCGTCTACGATTCACCATTCACTATCACTGGAATTAATGCATCAAAATTGTTAACCTGTATCTGCGTCAAACAGTCAACATGATAAAAGACAGGAAACTTTCGGCTCAGCATCCATCTTCTTGATTCTACGATTTTTCTGCCCTAATTTGCAGTCAATCAACCTTGTATTGCTCGAAGTCGGTGCTGGAGCGTCCAGTATCATTCAATCGAGAGGGAAGTATTCAATGCTCAGACCTACGTCAATGGTCAAAAACCGCACATGTCAAATATCTGATGAGCCACACATGTGGTTCTTTGTAACGATAGCCGTTGAACAAGAAACTCTCAACAACGGGGTGCGCGAGAAGTAAATCACCATCAGAAGATCACTGATTTGATAGTGGTCAGACTTTTTCACAGAATCAAGTATTTACATTACGAGGACCGCTCAAATAATCTAGCAATTGGCGAAGGAAGTAGTAGCTGATACCGTGGTTTTTGCCTACAGGCATAAATTTCTTTTTCTCGAACAGATCTCTTCTCTTACTGGTCCAATTGTGGTCCGCACGCAATACTGTAAAGTATCACATAACTTGAGATCCCCTTAGAACATATTTTTTCAAAGTTATTATCTGCTCACTTCAAACCTTTTCTAACCTCAATAATGTGGCTCTCCTATCAGTTTCTTCGCAATCTGAGCGTGTCGTTCACGTTATTTCTATGAGGTGGAGTTCTCAAAGTAGAGGCGCTTCTCACTATTCCGACACTATTCCGAAGCTCCTTGGTACTTTCAATGTTATAATTTCGTCGACTTTGCCGATTAAATGTGAAAAGTGTTGAACGCCTCTATTTCTAGGATTGTTCATATGTTTTTCAAACTTGCATCATCAATCAAACTATACAACGTTCGATTTCTTTTACATATCGTTCCGAATGTGTCCTTTCACGCTGCATGGGTATACGTCTTGAAAATGTTGATAAGAATGTTTTATTACACAAGTTTCTCGATGTATC
Organism: Parelaphostrongylus tenuis; assembly: GCA_019055375.1. Classification (NCBI taxonomy): domain Eukaryota; kingdom Metazoa; phylum Nematoda; class Chromadorea; order Rhabditida; family Metastrongylidae; genus Parelaphostrongylus; species Parelaphostrongylus tenuis. Next base: position 67,273 of record JAHQIW010000239.1, on the reverse strand, counting down.
TTTAGTATAGCGTCCCACAAAGCCATGGACACTGGACACTTTCTGCTTTAGCTAATTTGTCATGCATTTCAACTGATTGTCTCAGGCCTAAATCCGTAGATTTGTTCTTCATATCATGGATATATTCTTAATCTACTGAAGGCGAATAATGTAGTGATAGCAATGCCGATCATTACGACCGCGATACTAATTGGACTTCGTCTTGGCCTCGGCAAGCCTATCGTCTCTCCCGAGGAGGGTTATTGATACCAGAATAGCATTGAAAATTGATTTTGCGCAATCGAAATAGAAACATTCTAGCTCGACTATCTCAAGACGCAAGAGAATATCGGTCCTACCAGCCACTAGCGACATTGATGGTGAAGACAATATTGAACAATAGCCGTAACTACACATAAATGTTACAAAGTGCTTGTGAATGTAAGATAGCAAGTGAGTAATATGCAGAAAATGCTGGCATGCATATCGAAGACTGACCGTGTAAAGTAAGATAAATGATTCTTCTTGCATCCTGACCTTTATCGGTTTGGGATAGGAGTAAGATAAAAAGCATAGAAAACGTCGCCATTAATCAATCCCTACGGGATGCACCATAAATTCTACTTCCTCAAGCATTTTAAAGGTTTCTGAATGCGCATGTAGCTTATCTAAAGCTTTGCGTAGTCTACCGTTCTATCAACTCACAGCTATCATTCACAAAAAAGAGCATGGTACTGGTTTGTTAACCGCGGAAGGGTGGAAGGTATAGCGAGCTTCGAGCCGAAATCGAGCCAACGAATACATGCGTATTCTACGGCACTATACATTGCGCACACGTGTCATCAAGCAAAGCAAGTGCATAGAATATATTGAGAATGTGTACATGTCAAAGAGACGTAGCTTCTGATCATATATATTGATTGTGAAGAATTTATCAATCAGTATTACCATAAAAAGACGCTAGTTTGCAATCAGCGAGCCCCACAAGAGTTCTTGTGAAATGTCGCTGGGACACTTGTAATCTTGTTGGGCACATTTGATAAGGTGTTGTTAGATAAATACAAATTGATTGCCTCAATAAGTATTAGCCAGATTTTGAGCTTTTTCTTTGAAACACTTGATCTGTTGAGGAGAAGTTAGAAACTGTAGCAATCGACAAGTTCGTCTGGGGATGGTCTTCGCGAACTTTCCATTAGGTTCCCCAAAGGGTTCCTGTTTTCCAAAGTGTTCAACCCTGCCGTTCAGTGGAATTCATAGCCACTACCTCATCGTGCTTCTACTGTATATTCTGCGTGTGCTATCCATTCGTTTCTAATCTGGACGGAGCTGAGACCATGTTAAATGAGACAATCATCTATTCACCTGCTTATGAACCACTATTGCTTTGCTTATGTTTCCTGGCAACAAGTAATTGTACGTTTACAAAGGATAATCATAGCAAAGTTATTGAATAAAAATGTCAGCACCACAAACGTTGTAATGTTCGGAAGCTTATCACACAAAAACTTATGACGTTGACTCTTGCCTTTTCAGGGTATCGTTCGGTAGTGATGCTGTGAAGACGTTCGTATACGAAAAAGAGTCCGAGGAAGCTACACCTATCTTGCAGCGACAATCGTTTACTGAGTTCGTTTCTATGTTAAACTAATTCCATGTGTTCTAGTAACAATTTGCAGCCATAGATTGACAAACAAGCACATGCAATTTGGTGTGTACTCCGCAAATCCATCCTAACTTATCGCTCTGGCTCCGTGTGTTTCTAGAGTCAGTTGCTAACGCTCCTACCCCATATCTTTAAATCTGTCAGAGACTTCTTTTCCGTGTCGCCCGCTATCACATTGATCTGTTATGACGTTGTTACATGTTTGCTCTTCGTTTCGTTTGCGCCTGATTTTTGTTACATAGCCTTGTTTACTGAGTGAGTTATCTGCGTCGAAAATACGTATCAATGGCGGTAAATTGTTGCGTGGGGGTGCGTCTAGAGCAGGAATGAGATGGGAGGGGCTGCTCAAGGTTTGGGGGCGAGAGTGTTTTCCCACTCACAAATTCGTCGAATCACAATTGCAACAGTGGTCCATGGCAAAGTAAGTGTTATTTTTCATTTGCCACTTGAACATTGCTCGATCAATGCCTTTTTCAAGTTAAATTTGTACCGTAGCTTCAGCACCTGTTACTACCTTCTCGAATTCATCCTACTGGCTAATCTGATTGCCAAATAATGAAAATCGATTAGCAATTTGGTAAACCGGTTTATTGGTTTCGGTTTTTATCTATCGATACGAACTGGTTCATTACCGACAGACATAGCCAGTGTCCTTGATAGCTCGCTCTAGTTTTGTTGCATTCAGTTCCAGATGTCCACATTGAAAAGTGGTGGCGGACGAACAAATGTTGTTGGGAGAATTTCGTAAACAGTCCGGTCGTAACTGTGCGAGTGTTTTACTGGTAGTAATAAATCACAGTTCTTCCAGTTTTTTTTTCGCCTATGCCACGGTGGTCTGAAGTGAAAGAACCCTGAAAGTGCACACTGGCACAGTGGCAGTGGAGGTATTTACTCACGGTGAAACAGCGGACGTCATCAAAGTGTGGGGTGCTGGAGCTGCTTTTCCCGTCACATTCACGTCCTTTTATGTGACGTTCGATTGATTCGACTATTTCAATTGTCTGGCTGCACTGAGCACATTCGGTCTGACGGGTTGCCACCGTAGTTGGATTGTGTGAAAGATTATAATGGACGTGGCGATTTTTCACCAACTGGCGCGACAACGACCGTCTCGTTCGTATAGGCACTGATCAACACTGCATTGCACTACTATTCATTCACCCTACCGCTCTCGATGGGACAGGTTTTACAGTAGCTTTTGGTTGATGGGTAGGAACACCAAAAATTTATCCCAACAATAAGTCCTTAGAGATACTAATTATAATTTTATCTCTTCCTCCTGTAAATGACATATCTCTCTCTCTTTCTTCTTAAAACAATTGAGAAACATTCATTTCAGAATTCATAAGCGAAGAGTTGATATTATTAACTAGTTTAAGTGTTTATTGTTGCCTAATCGCCTTTGGGAGCATAAGTCTACTGGTAAAAGGAGAATCAGGTTCTCATAGCTGTCATAGTCCTGTTGCCAACCCCTCTCGAAACGAGAGGCCGGACCGCTGTGTCTTGCCGAGTCATGGCTTTTTAGTGCAAAGGAGAGTAAAAATCATTTAAGTAAGCCAGATGGCTTTCTCAACGTATAGTCCCTCGCAACGAATGAGCCGCCTGCTGGCCATAGCCTCTGCCTATAGCATATTTTGTTATCTTACTAGAACTTCAGCAATGTATTGTGATCCACAATGTAGTCATCATTGAGTGGCTAAAGACCGAACAAGAGGTTCATAGTCGGTCACTCTCACATCTTTGAACCTTCCGATAGAATGTTTAGGTTTTTTTCGACTGGAATTCTGTCCGCGCAGTCACTCGCCATCTAATAAGATAGTGCATGAGAAATACTTCGAAAAAAGACGTTTTCTGTTATATAGAGTCGGTAATTAGTCAGACTGTTCCAATTGGCACTTACATTCTTCTCGAAAGCATTCCACATCACTGCACACCTGTAATAATAGTTTTCTCATATTCTACATAACACTATATGTGATTTTTTCATCAGAAAAGAAACGTGACATATTTTATCTCCATGTTAAAATATATCTTTTCCTATCACTTTTTGGAATTTTTATGATTTTATCGAACGATTTGTGCTGAGTGACAGGCATCTATAGAAACCGCTTAAGCATTTCAGAGTTTATAAAGCACTCCAAACATCCACGGCTCACTGATTAAGCTATGAATGTAAAGCTTTTCGATGACAACATCGTCAGTTGAACACGTGTTCCATTCTCATTGAACCCCTTGGCAATTTGCCATAATACCTGACATGTGCTAAGTACTTTAGCGTCAGCATCCGACGCTTGATATTGTTTACGTCATTGACATTCTGGAAAAAAATGCTTTTTAACACACTTATCGGAAAAATTTCGAATCAAGCGATTTGCTTGGAGACTGTCAATTCTTTAAATGATTATTCTACTGATCATAAACATCAATACTCCAATGAAGTATTATATTCGAACGAGTCTTCCACTGCTATCTCAATCCTCGTTGCATGTGGATCACTACGGTTCCCAATTAAAATGTATTTCTTGCCATTTCTACTGCCCTAATGTACTGTACGATCTCCGTTTTTGCATGTATTCCTAGTCAATAGAATTTTCGTGGCATCGACGTGTTTCGGACGGCTTTGTTCTCGTGATGTTTTCGAATGTCATCGTCTTTCGTCGTTGCCGATCAACGCGCTATTTGTGCTTCTGTTGGAGTTCTTCAATCGAGCAGAAAATTCGCCGACGTTCACAACTAGTTGTTTTGCAGTTGATTGAAGCAGATTCAACTCAGTCGCCACATCTTCATAGAGGGACTGCTACTCTTTCCATGAGCACTTCTTCCCCTCGAAAAACTACCCCTTTTGTATTTTTTCATTAAAGCTTATCTTAGCAATTTCCTATCGCTCTATTTTGTGGAACTAAGCGAATTTATGGGCAAAATTCCTAGCCTTCTGTTCTTTTCGGTCTTACGACAATATTCTAATCTGTAACGGTTAAATGTTGCAGTTGAGACGAAACGTCTGTGGTTGAGCAAATAAAGAAATAAAGTGCGAAAGAGCGTAGTTGAGTGGATTATTGATTGAAATCGCACTCCATACAAGGAAAACGAAGAGAGCGGTTCTTTCAAGAACTATATTGATCTCTTTTAAGAACTATATTGAATTAAAAATCAGTGTCTGTAGCTGCCACCCGCGCCAGACTGTTGACGGCTGACTGCTGACACATGGCTGAGTTGTGCCGTAGAAAGAGTGGTGTCAGAATAGGCGTTAGTAGTGCAACGGTCGAGAAACGCCGTCGGATAGGGTGAAATGTGGGTTCGAGTCCCATCTGACGTGGAAGTTTTGCACACCGCTGTACACCACTGGTTAGATTGAAACTAATCCAAAGATTCTCATGATTTTACTGATTTTTCGCAATTTTGTGATATTTCACGTATACATTAGAGTATTGAGTGATGGGCATAAATCCGACCTTAGGCGGGAGTTGAACCTGAATTCGGCTATAGCGGAGGCGCGTGCTACCATTACACCACCGAAGCCTACGCTCAACCACCACTCATTCTTCAAGATCTCTCTATTATAGGTATCAGCCACCAACCTTTGAGACGTTTGGTCGAGTAAGCGTATCGCTCTATAAACCCACTTAAGCTGACAGCCATTGTACTTATACAAATGGTAGCACGCGCCTCTGGTATGAGTGAAATGCGCATTTCACTGCTGTCTGAGGGCGACTTTTTGCCTACTACTCAGTTCTCTTAGGTATAATTGAATCGAATCCTATATAGGATTTTCTTCAAGCTTTTTTCCTAGAAATTCCAGCTAATATCATTTGAAGCAACGTTAGAAAGATCTAGGGACACAATGTGCAATCGTGAGCATATACTACCATTATTTTCACATCTGTTTGCCCAATCTGATCAACATACTCCTATGTTCGATCGAAATGAGCGGCTATATAGTCCGTCGAATGACGAATCAACCAGTATGGAGCTGAACGGCGCTAGGAGTGATTCGCTGTGCCCTTTCTTTATACCGTATCCCACTGTAGTAATCGCCACTCGCCAGGATCACTACAACCCGTGTAGTTGTCGTGTAATGGGAGGGGAAATTCAGGAAGCGCTCAAATGCACGCACACAAAGTGTTATAGTGTGGGAGGTTATATGAATAATACATCAACGAGACGATACAGGATCAAGTTGCAAGCACCGAGGGTAGCCGTCAGCCGTCGTCCAGTGATGGGCCGGCCATAGGCACTCACAAGTCGGATGTCATCTCACCACGGCGACCTTCTTATCAGTGAAACAGCTTCGTGTTGTATCGACAATTCAGTCCATCTGTCATTCCCATTTTTTCGGTCACTTCTCGATGTCGTTGTTGTCGCTTTTTCTCCACTGTGATAGATGTAAGGACCCATGACAACGCTCTTTTCTGCGTATCATTCGCTCCCCGTCGGCAGCCCGATGTCTTCGGAATGAAGCTAGAGATGTGCGATGTGCAATTGCCAATTAGACGATGCCAATCGATCCGGGATGGGTATGGATGAGACGAGTCCGTCGACGACGGCGGTCCTGCTCACCCACCCATTTGGACCATCGGTTGGTCCTTAGTCAGTGGACGTGTCTCAACGGGTTCGGCGGCAGTTCGGGAATGGCGATAATCCTCGGATTGTCCGCGCGAGTTCGTGGCACGCGACGGCGGCCGACAACTTTTGACTGGTGAGGAGGACGAGGCTCGCGAGGGATATCGATCGCCCGTTCCGGTTGAGGGTCGGCCTCGAATCGCGGTCGCTGCTGCTGCCAAGTCAAGCCATCATCAGCGGGCTCCATTTGATGGTCGTCGTCGCTGCTCCAGTCGTCAGCGGCGGCTTCTCGTCAGCTTCTTCCCGCTCCCGCAGCGCTCTCTCCCCTTTCCTTTGTCGTCGTTTCCCACACCCCTCACTTCCGTCCCTCCCACAATCAACGCCTTTGCGAAATCTTATTCGTCATCGGCTCAACTGTCGCTGTTTACTTGTTTGTTTGTTTATTTGTTTGTTGTTTGTCCGTTTGTTTGGAGAGCCGCACGCGCGCATTCGGCTCTGACGCTCACTCAGACGTCCCTTTCGTCGTTGTAATCGTTATCTTGTGATGTCATAGTTAATAACTTTTTCTCAATTGTGTATCACTGCTGTGAAATGTACGGAGCAAATCAGAAAAAGCTTATTTCAAAACATTTTCCACAAGTGAGTCCAAAAGCTCTTCAAAGCCGGAAAAGCTATGAACTAGGATGAAATTCGTATGATTGGTTTACTCAGCAGTGAGTCATATGCAAACCGATTCAAGGGAAACGTTCAGGACTGACTCCATCAACTCATGCTTTTGCGATTCGCATAGGCTCCGTTTTTTCGACAGTCTGCCTACTCCGTTGTCAGTGAAGTCGGAATTTCATCGCACAGAAATTCAATTTTTCCGTTTCTTGAGAGTTACATGATGTGCTAATGCATGAACGTTATGCTTGAATAACTGCGGCATTCTTTCGTTGTCGCCTCCAGGACGCATTCTTCCATCGGCTCCGGTCGGCTGTTACGTAGAGAGCTCGCTTTTCTCGGTTATCTGGAAAAGTAAATTCGAATCGATCACGATGAATCCAAGTTATAGAAGTTTTTCTTTCATGACAGTCAATGTAATTAAATTTGAAAGAGCCGAGTAACATCGGAATTTCTGCCTAGTTATGGGCGTTCGAGTAACTCTTGGGCTGTTCCGGAAACGATACCGTCGTTATCGGTGATCTGCATTTTTTGAAGAAGTGAATAGGCCCCACATCTGGAAATGGTTAGCCCCTGAGGCCTCGCCAAAAAATGCGAGAAGACTTCGCGTAGATTCTGCCTTTGTGATGGATACATCTATTTTCGTCGTCCTTACATACACGACCGATTCGTACGCTCTCGCTCTTTCACATCACAAAGACATCGTATAATAATTAGAAAGTGGAAATTACAAATAATTTATTGCTATAAAAATAATACATAGATTTTTTTGTCGTATCGAGCTACTGAAACTTTGAAGGATGAAGAAAAGCTAGAGAAATTTTCAATTTTTCTCTACTTCTTATGTTCATATCAATCCTTGCACATTCGTAAAGTCGTTTACTGTTCACAAAAAGTTAATATTACTAATACTCTTTTTTCTGGTCGAGAATAAAAGTGTCAACTTGACCACCTTGCCCACGTTGGTCAGCTTAATTCACCTTGGCCACACTGGCCACTCTGGTCACTTTGGTAGCCAGGGAGGCGGTATGGCTTTTGTAACGGCTTATCGTCTACGCGTTGCGAAATCCCACCATTAATTGTGTTCCATTGCTCGCAGCTGGATACATCCACTGCCCCGGACATAGCCAGCGTTCTATTGATCTTTCTCGCTAACATTTCCCGCATTATTATTCATGTCATCTCTCTATAAATATGGATGCTGGTATCACCATACTAGTAGCCACCCTTTTCGATAATACCTCTTTCTATTCACTTTATCTTTCTCACAAAATTTCTTTGCAATGATAAGTATGAAAATGTTGAGGAGACTGATATCATAGATGTGAAAATCAGTCACATAGTTGTATTACTGCAGCCCAGACGCGCCGGTGAATCGAGTGACAGTGACGTCAGATCTCGTGCTTCCTGAGTCGCCGAGCCCCATTTCACCTCCAAATCAAATAGAAGAAGTATACAGGGGAACGGTCAGTCCTTCAGTCCATTCGAAGTGAGTTTGAATTTGTTATCTTTGTGATATTAAAAGAAGTAGAAACTTGAAATCGAGATTTATAGAGGGAAACGTTTAAACGAATTGAAAGTTTTGGTTATGAGGATTGTTAAGGATTCCTGATCACTTCAAGCACTGCAGTTTTTCAGCAAAATGGCCGAACACGAGAATCCTTTCCGACCGGAAGAAGTGCTGTATCACGAAGTCGACCCTATCGTCGAGCAGTATATGCACAAACCGTTTCCCCCGAGTAGACCAGTTAGCCCTCAAACCACTCCTATAAAGAAGGAGAAGGAGAAGGATGGGTGAGGATTTCTGATTTTGTATTGTAAACTGCCTTGTGAAATGGACATTAAAAAGAGAGAAAGTGTGTATGAATAGTTTTTATTGTGATAAGCTGAATGAGATAAAGCTTTCAGTGTTGATATATCCCCAAGAAATGCGTCATACATTCGACTGTATATCAACTGTACTGCATTTCTTCCAAATAAGTTTGGTACGAATCCGCCTTTACTAAAGGAACAAAAGTCTCGATGGGTCAAATTTGTAGGGGGAGGATGTTAAACTAAAAGCATCTTATGTTTTACAGGGTACTTGAAATCACTGCATAACACGCATTCTTTATAACAGATCGAGCCGATGGCGGGTTATGGGCATACAAGTGTTTTTACTACGAACATGAAGCATTAATGCAATAAACAATGCTCGCGTAATCGTCTGTTACAACATTCATTCATAGCCTTATGTCAGAAAATAGCGGCTTGGACTCGAGCGTTAACAATCGCTTTTCAGGTCAATATCGCCACCGCCGTACTTACAAAACGGTTTATCCAAGGAGCAGTTGATAGATAATGAGAAATCACAGACGTTACCACTACTATCTTCCGATCAACGACACCCAAGTGTTGAGCAAAAGTACGAGCTTGTATCTTGATAATTTTGTAAACGAAGCGTGACAACGTCTCAGTTAGCTTTGACTGAAGAATATAAAGGATATCGCTTGGATAATTTTGCAAATAAGCTTTATTTGGAGAGCATCGTCAGTTTAGAAACTCCATATTCATATAAGCTGGAATTTACACTAAGTAGATTGAATGAACGTGGAAAATGGGAAAAGGAAGTCTTTTAGCGAGCAATAACATTTCCTACTCAAAGAAGAGAAAATGACTATTCGTCGTTCAGAAATAACGTCAAATCTCTTCACGGTATATCCAAAGGGTTTCTATTTTTTCTTTACTTGTGTTTCGTGATGAGCTTTTTTTTTGGTAATGATATTCATGCGTTTGAGCAGTGGAGAAGGAACACGCTGTGATGAGAAATGGAAAAGGCCAAAATCGGAACCTTTCGAATTTTTAGTTTGTGTAGTTTTATGGAAAATTTTACTCTTCAACGTAATTGAAAGATTTTGTCTTGAACAGTCTAAAGATTACGGGCTCAAGCATGGGCGTACACGGCTCAATAAGAGTCATTAGGTCACTTCGTGTTCTCCCTCGCATTTCATGTTCGTTGCTGACGAGCCACCTTAATAAGAATTTCATCTCTGTTACAAGAAAGTTGAAAAATACGTGTTTACAACGAGAAGAATCTGGCTAATTTTAGGCTGAAGAAAAAGTTCCTCAAGACCCGCTGGAAATACAAAGTTTATACATAAACTCAATCAGAAACAACAATAATTATTTTCTAAAATAAAGGCTATCATTTTCCACGATCTTCTGCCAACGATCTGCAAAATTCCGGATCGGTTCAAAATTGCCATTCCTTGGGCTTTACATCAAAAACCTCCTGACATGCCTCTCCACCTTGATCAAATGTCACGTCGAATCGGCGTCCACGCAGGAAATGTTCCATTGAGCGGAAGCGCGGACCGTAATCGGGGGGGGGGGGGGCAGCGTCTGAACTGCAGACTGGATGCGGCAAGACCTCGGTTCTTTCCAATTCATCAAACTTTTTTGTAGACTTCTTCATGGTGTGAGGTTTGGCATTGTCTTGCTGAAATAGTGCGCGCTTTCGAGAAATCGATGTGGATACTTTTCCCTCAACCATCATAGACTCGATCCAGCTGCTCGCAGTGGGAGTTCTTATGGAAATATTTCTGACATATTCCCACGAATTTACAATAACCGATACTGTGTGGAAGAAACATAGAATCTGAATTTTTTGCGAGTGTTAAGGAACTTTTTCCTCAATCTAGTATCTGTGAGTAACTGACACAACGATAGCATTTTGAAGGAAACAAACATATATTACTATGAGCCCCCATTTCTCTTATTACAGGGGTTCTCTGAACTCTGCTACTTTCCCGAATCAGGTTGATTGAAGAACGCTATTGATATCGAGCTGATTTCAGTTCAACAGACGCAGTTCTCGTTGATGATCTTCCGCCAGCAGGCAAAGTCGAGTTGGTGCATGTGCACAAGAAGAAATGCGGTTGCTGTTCAGTACAGTAAACTAAGGAATCTGCTCGCTTCTGTGACTTTCATGCATTATTTTGCGTCTCTTACTTCTTTTAGTGATTGTCGCTCTCCATGCGAACGTATTCCAAAGAGTAACAGTTATTCCACTGCGGTACGATTCTGCTGACAGTTAGAAGTCACTGATGGAGATTCACTATGATGGTGGCTGTGTAAATGGCCGGTATCGGCTCACAACAGAATGTCATGAAACATGAAGCTAGTCGATATCTGGTGTTGCTTACATGGTCCCCATCTTTACGTGTCGCTATTTCTGATGGTATATAGTGGTGGCGATAGTGTGATGATAGTCAATATTTGCATATAATCATGATGAGATATCGAGCGAAATGTACAATCACACGTTCGCCCTTGTTTTTATTTTGTTTTGTTTTGTTTTTTTTTTTCGGCATGATTCGTTTATTTCTTATTTCTCCTTTTCTGTTGCTAGATTATCGTGAATATCCGTGAGGAGAGTTGTACATAAATGTCGATTTATCTCCTACCGGTGTCCACACAAATCGTTGTTGTTCGAATTCCTTTCGAATGTTGAGGTCTTTTTTCTCTGCTCTTACACTGCGACCGCTGCTGACTCCAATTGCAAATCCTACATGCTTTTGTCTCACGTATTTAAAATCCTCAGCTCATTTCGCTTCAGTTCAGCAACGCACGCAAAATGGAGATGTTGTGCTGCAGCCGAAGCCCAACATGAATCCTCCATTGTGATCGTATCGAAACACTGTCGCGGTCCCTATTGATTCGTTTGTAATTCAAGCTTCTGTGTACAATGTTGAGCGAACAAAGTAAATATGATTTATCCTACTCTTTACATTCACTTTTTACTTTTTTCCGTTAAAAAAGCAGGCTTCTGAGGACTTTTGGGCTTGTTTCAAATAGTATAGTTTGTTGAAGAATTGATTTGATATGGAGTGGATGGTTATTCTCATTGGTCACACCTCATGGGTCGCCGGTTTGGAATTATTTTCTCTGAAGAGTAGAATGAACAAAAACGTCAACCATAATTACAATGTGCTACGGTAACTTGTCTGCAAAGAAGGACATTATGAGCAGCCAATAACGGTACTTTCTAATATTGAGTTTTGGAAAAGGTAGTCTCAGTACAATCCGCCCAGTATAAACGGTGTTCAAACACGGTTGAAAATTGAAATGTTTCAATTAAGGCTCCTCTTTTTGGGTGTGTGATTTCTCTTTCCCCTCTCCCTTCTGGAAAGTGGACAGTAGAATGTGTGCATCAAAAACCCAGTAGGCCTCACTCTTCTTTTGTCCCTTAGGGAAAATATAGTGATTTTGTTGCATTTAAATATCGCCCCAAGCGAACGCCTTCGTCAGGCCGGCCCAATTGTGTGAGAAAGTGAAAAAAACGTTCTCTATCGAAAGAGCGGAGTATGATGCTTTAAAAAGGGCCTGCTTTCTCAGCATGTCTTACTGAGATTATCTTGCAAATATACGTGGAATTAGGCTGAGATTTCTCGGAAATAATTAGCTATTTTCGTCCAGCGCAAACTCAACATACTCGATTAATAATGACCTAAAAAACTCAAGCATAAGTTTCTCTTTTTTTCAAAGAACATCGAAGTGATGTCGTGGCTTCACGAAGTAAAGGCTTTGTGGTGTAACGCACTTCGGCAGTAGCTATGAGCGCCATATGACAGCTGATCGCTGGTTGCTCACCACCTCGTGCAATGTAGTGTGTGTAACACACACGCAACAGCTGTCACGACACGCTGTCTTTTCGTCAAAAACTCGAATCGCAAAGGGAATTGTATTTCGATGTCTCAATTTCAAGCAAAGAGCTCTCAGATCTTCAGATAAAAGTTAGGGCTGAAGATTTGTGAGGAGAATGTGAGCGTTGGACTGCATAGTAACAGTAGAAACCCGGACAGTACACAGCTATCCAGCTGTCATTCTCGCGAATAATAGCCGCCAAATGGCATCCGTTCACTTACGAACACTCAGCCTTTTTGAAAAACTACTATAGCGCTAGTTTAGTGGAATAATAAGTCTTCGCGTTAGTCCTAGGCACCAGATTACAACTAGCATTACGCAGTATGCTCGACTTTGAACTAGTTTGTTACGCGGGACCTTATTAATGCTGCCACAGAGCAAATTCTCGCGGTTGAGTTAATCGTTGATCGTAATGACAACGTTAATCGCAGCAATGTGGTAATACGGTGACATGAGAGCAAGTGTTTGAGCAAAGGTGACCCACTTGAGGCAAGAGCCAGACAGCGAGACTGCCCCGAACCACAGGGCGTGACTACGAGGCTAAGGATTAGGGAGAGAGAATATCTGGAATAACCTTTGCAATGAGTTTATGTGAATTTGGCTTCAGAAAGATGAACACTCTCGATATTTTATGGAAATTGGCGTCTATGTGTACTCACTGGCAGCCCACTGCATTACCTGTTGAGTCGAAATGTTGAACTTATCAGCGCTGATCGATCAACGTCTCTCCTACGTGCACTTCCTAGCGAATGACTCCACATTTTTTGCCAAAATGTAAACAGTACATCTCGGTTATATGCTACCGACCCACTATTGATTGCGCTATCCTCGATTCAGTTCCTCAAAGTAAATAGATAGCCGTTTTTGGCTCGTTTCCAACAAAACTGCCCATTACCTGGATGTCAACCTCATTCCGTACCATCAAGATTTTCATAGGGAAGGCTAGCTGAGAGGAATCAATATAAAGGTAAAATACCGTCACGTATAAGCTGATTCTTTGGTTAGATACTGATCATATGTAATCTGATAAGTATATAATATAAGTTGAGCTCTTAGATTTAGTGCTGTACAGGCGCCTGTTTCATCCTATTGGAACTCATCAGTAGCACCCTTCCTCTGTTCAGCCGATCCTTGAGGTTAAATAATCCTCCATAAAGGAATCGACGCCGAGTTAAAAAAAACTCTCACCACTAAGCGTTATGGTTGAAGAAGAAGGTGAAAAAACATTTCCGGAAAATTTACCGGGGAAAGACGTCATTGATGAGCACTCATAAAGTGACTAACTTCGTATGCTGTATGTATTTGTGTAATCATATTGACCGTACGACATGTATGCGCGGTGTAACGGTGATCCAGGCTAAAGATAAATGACATTCGTTTACGAACTAGTTCTCAATTTGTCATTCTAGCATGTAATTGTCACTTAAAAAAATTCCTAAGCTTCATCCAGCCACATTTCCAAGGATTTATTATTTGGTCATTGAGGAAAGGACAAGAAGCTTTTTCTCATCATGTCTGAAATGAATGCGATGCTCCAAAACAATACTCATCCAATTATTTCAAAGTGAAAAGCAATTCATCAAAATGCTAAAGCTTCGATAGCATAAATAAATTCGTTAAAATGGGATTCTGGTGTGCAAATTAGCGCCAATGAGATTTCAATAGGTATATTTCTTATTGTTTTCCAGAGTTTTTGTACTTCTGAGCTAAATCTATTGAGATTCTCAAAGACCGCTTTATATATCGTCTTTGAGACATTGTTATAGCTTCACAAAAACGAGTTATCATTTTTCATTTGGACAATTGTGTTCCACGAAAACCGTTCTCGTCTCGCTTTTCATTGAAAGTACCTTGAGAATAGATGAATTTTGTTTTACTTGATTTTTTACAGTCACGGCGCTTACTTTTACCCACTACAAACTCGCTGATGCATCGCAATAGATACCAGTCGTCTTGTTGAGCAGCCCTGCAAGAGTTCATGGCGTTGACTTTATCTAGAATTATGCGATTTTTTTCCTATCTAGCTTAGTCCAATTGCGTGCAGGTGTTGTTTAGAGCACAAAAGACCAATCCAAAAGAATTAAAAGCTTGCGATCTTTGAAAAAATTGTCGAAGAGACCTTGCCCTATCGTTCTACGGGTATTAATGATACGTTTGTTATAATTTACTATGCGTAACTATGGCTTAAGATACAAATTCATAAAAGTCAGCGTTGATTTTGCAGCGTATATTGAACCTACTTCGGTTTTTTTTTTATACATCCAACCATTTCATGCAATAAAAGTCAATCATCACAGCGGTTGGAGTAAAATAGTTAACAGTTAGTCAATTTACCGATAAATGAGCTTTTCAAGGAGAGGTTTTTCGTAAATTGTAAAGTGCACAGAGCACCAATTTTGCTCTCAGTCTTCTTATTTTGATTTGTTTTCGACTATATATCAGATGAATAAAGGTAGTGCATTGCAAAACAAATTCGAAACCCACCAAAGTCAATATGAGCATTATACTGCTCAAGCGCTTTAAGGGATTATGCATTGTGATGCGGAAAACGCTGACATTATCTCGATTAGGAAGTGGTAAAATGGTACAAATGTGGAAACGATGACAGTTACAAAAATCGAGAGCTCTTCCCCAAACGCAGTTGCGGATTTCCATACGTGATGGATCGCGGAATTAAGGAAATGGCGAAAAAACCGCAAATTCATATTGAATTCCATTTCTTATGTGACTGAGTGATCCGTCTTCACATATTGTTCAAACTGGTGCACTTCTTTCAGTTCTTTCGTTTTCATATATTCGTTTTCCATTAAAGACCTCGGAAGGGCTTATAAGTTTAGGGGAGAGGGGTGATTTGTCTGCTTATTGAATTAATTCGCTGTCAAATCCTGGGATAACCCTGTTTGAACGAACTCTTATTTGATGCACGGATTCTTCTGGTTTTTTTTATCCTGTGGGTGTTTCTTCAGATAAGTTTGGTAGCAGTATTGGAGGGACAGGAGACTGACTCTCACAGCGCGAGATCGAGTTGATAACCATGATTGGTTCACACTGTCTCAAACCACCGTTCTTACAATTTCCCCCAAAAATATACTAGATTACTATGCATGGAAAAGCAGTTGGAGCTGCATAGGTAGAATACAAAAAAGTTTGTGGAAGCAATACAATCTCAATTAAATCGAATTGATATAACTGATAACTTTTACCGCTTTGAGAAAGTTACGCTGTCTGCTTCCGCAAGTTCACGAAGTCATCGTGAAGCTAGTGCGACGGTGATAACTGTGTATTCCAGTGATGTTTGGCCGCTTAAATTACCTAAGTTGACAGCCAGGGGCAGCAAAGGCGTTCATTTGAGTTCTGCGGTTCTTCCAGTCAATGGTTCAATTTGGGTGTAAATTTGACTGCCAATAAAGGATCTGCGGTACTTCTTTTCCAATTGGCATGCTGAATGCTGATCGAGCGTGCTGCCAGTGAAATCACAAGATTGACGTACTAAAGCAATTTCAGCCTCTCACTAAAGGCAGTCGACAGCTTTTTGAAGTCTAATGAAAGTTTCTTTCCTTTTGGGCAATTCTTTCAGGGCAACAACGAATCCATTGACCACTCAACTGACCCTGCCATTGCAAACTCTATGGTGATGAGCATATAATTTACACTGTCGGATATCAAAATATCTGTAAAGAATACAATCCTCGAATGAAACGTGTTTATTGAAACGTAATTTAGAACCTGTTCATTCCCGTTTTCTTTTGTCTTTTCCATTTTATTTCGAAACATTCTCATTATGTGTATATTGAGGGATGGTGAAATACTTTGGATTTCACTTTGCTGACTGATCTCATCGCTGTTATCTGTTATGTTTGTTTCTGCTCTATAAATTGACCGGAGGTGAACGAGTGTGTAATTTGTACACTTACTTGCGTTTCCACCCAATGTTTGCCTGTTCAACAAGTGGTTATGTTGTTTCATTCTTCTACTTGCACACTGAGCAATTCTCCACTATGAATGAATGAAAAGAGCCGAATGCTTTGAGGTTGACTATGAAAATAATGCATTACACATAAACGTTTTCTCAACATACTACACTATCGCACACCTAACCGATATTATGAATAATCAAATAAGATTCCATCGTGCACATTGAGAGATTTCGATTATTCATTTGCTCAGTGGAAGGTATTTGAACTTTTCTTCGAACTGTTCAGCTTACACGACATTGATGATCGAGGTTATTATCCGTTAAATGGCACGGAATGATGAAATGATCCCTCTCCCTGAACAGAGAAGTTCCATAAGAATTTTAGATAGTAATCATTCGAAAGTGTAAATCCCTAGGTAGTGCTCTACGTCGCCACTTTTTTGAAGAAGCCTTTTCATGACGCTGTAGCAAAAAAAAAAAAAAAAAGTCGCGTTTCACACACGCATATTTATCACAGGACAGAAGTGCTCCTTGGAATTGTGAGAAGCCATTCGATAGCGCTAATTTCGATGATTTCAATACTATACTTATTTCTGAGAACCGTTTTATTGCAATGTAGCAGGGGAATAAGAACGAGTTTTATATATGCGTCTCATTTGTTTATACTGTGTGGGCTGGCTGTGTGCTGACCGTGGGTTCGATGCAATACTCCCCAGTCGATCACTTTGCGCGATTCGCATATGGATTGCAATCTTTGTTAATTGATTTGGGATTTTTTTTCACTTTGAAAGAAACTCCAGATAAAACTTATAGCACTGATATTTCAAAATTTTCTCTACACGTTATATGCTTTTTGTGGCTCCAGCGAAGTTTTGGCGAAAGCGCACCACGAATGTGAAACATGATTTTATTGTGGATGCTACAGCGTTGTAAAATGGTCTTTTTAGAAAAGGAGCACGTAGCGCAGTAGCCAGAGATTTATGCTTTCAAATCATTACTAATACTCCTATTCTTGATTAGCGAAAGGGGTCGTTTCTTCATCTAGTGCCGTTTAACGGAGAATTACTATGGAAAACTCTTTTTGTTGTCATCGCTGCGATATCTTTACCTTAATAAGAGCCGGTATTATTCGAGTCGATGATAAATGGTCATTCGTATTTGCGTTGGGGGTCTCTGTAGCCGCATCGAGGCGAACGTTCTTGAGTGGGACACCTATCGAATGAACCACCCTTTCTGGACGGTGCTCTTTGATACAGGGCTGTTGTTGACTGGTAGTGACTGTCTACTGGTGATGATTCCTTGACTCTATTTCCTGCTTGATCCATTTTTAATGGCAGGACGATGTGATATATAATGACAAGAGTGTTCAGAACTGAAGAAACTTTAGACCTGAGGTGGCTTCGAATCAGCATATCTCCTTTCCGAGGGATCAATAAGTTTTCAACTGCATCACCAAAGCCCTCGTTCTGCCTCTTTCTCATCCGAAATTTTCTTTCCATTCCAGTATTCCATACTGTAGAAAGTGATCAAATGTGATCACATTACGAGCTATTGATATCAGTGAATTTGAAAGTATTGCTCCACTAACACCACCTTCACTTAATCTTGACAGATATCTTTCAGTTAATTTTGAGAATATATGAGGAGCTCTAAAAGACATGGTTCACATAAAATCAATACCATCAAATGCTAACTTATGATCTGTGGAGCTCTAATTCTTGAAAAAAAAAACCTCTCCTCTTTTCGTCTAACATTTTAGAGAGGGATCGTCGCTCTGACCTGGAAAAATGTTGTTTCTCCGGTTTATTTTGTTGTTTCGTTTGATTTATTATTTCCCAATACTACTCGAATAACTTTACAGAATATTGCGCGGCCTCGAAAAAGGCTCATCAAACCTTCATCCCTCTAGTGTCCTCAAAATGCTATCAGACTCTGGGGAAAGATTGCTTTTTTTGAAACTCATGATGCCGCATAGTACGTCTAATTCAAGATTCATGTGTAAATTGACGCGATCAGTATTCGACAAATTCGTGATGAAAAAGAACAAACCTCAATGCGCAAATTGAGAACATGCAGATAACAGAGGTAGTGGAAGCCGCATAGCGTGAAACATGTGAAGTTTCGCGATGTATGCCTACTCCTGCTCGGCTTACTACCACACTACTGTTCTGCTAATATTTAACTACTTTCCAAGTTCTTCAACTGCGTGCATGGTCAACATTTTCATGTGGACACCATGATAGCATTAAGTTATCTTTTATCCTCCTCATTTACAATAATATCTGCGTCGTAATTTTTTTTTTGCGAAACTAGCGTCTTACGCAACAGTAAACCAAGACGCTTAAACAGCTTTACGTGGAGGTCTGAGTTCGTGCAAAAATTGTAAAAATTGTGATGTTTTGCATTTTCTTTACGTTTACTCAGCCAATCTTAATTATGACAGAGACTAATATAGAACGAGAGTGTTAAAATAAGAAAGTGAAGAGGGATATCTACTTTAAAGTGTCAGGCAAATGAGCGTAAAGGTTTAGTAGTTTGTTCAAAAAGAGGCATCAACAGTTTGAAAAGACAGAGCTGAAGCTATTTTTCAAATTACCGAGTAGACTAGAAGGCTTCACTGCCTCTGAACATTTAAGGGATTGTTTAAATATTCATTTACTTAAATATATTGAATATATATTTGATGGTCGCTCCATAGGAATCCATGCTGTGCAGTGTTTGGGCATGCCCTACAAATACACACGTGATTGTTGGCTGGTATCCTGCATGAGCTCAACAAACATTCAATCTTTCTAGGATCGGAAAATTAGCACGAGACTATCTGGGATAACAAGACTGACCTGATACATTAGTAAGTCACTCGAAGTCACTGTGTAGGCCTTCATCCACTAAATCATCTGTTCAGAAGTTGAGGGTATGGCGCCTTTCTCAGAGATTGATCACCTCTAAGAGCTACATCTTTTAAACTTGTAGTCGCTCTAAAAGTAGTCGTTGTTTGACTTTTTCACAAGCTAAACTTTTTTTTCAGTGCTGCTGACCAGATTATGTGATACCTTTTGCTATTAGTGAAACAGTATCTATCATAAAGACAATGTTTGTACGCATGCAGACTAAGTAACCCCAGATTTCATTTATGTGCTTTCCATTATCACGGGGTTGTAATGACTATTTGATACCAGAATCAAAGGCTACTTATTTCTGATATTCAAAAGATTTTCAAAAACTCAACAAAGCGAGAAACAAGGTTGGACTACGCATGAATAGCATGACGACTCAGTTCATGCGAAACCAATAGCACAATGGTGAACAAATCGAACTGGATGCTTATCCGATTATGGAGTTCACCTCATAGGTGTACCTTGGACGTTCATAGAAATGGAATATAACATGAAGGAAGCACTTGACAGAGGAAGGAGAGCAGTATAGGTTGCGCTCCATAATCGAGGAAACTGCCGACCAAAAAACAGACCCAAAAATACGTGTTAATCTTTTGGGCTCGACAGCGCTCCCAGAGCTCTGCTATGCAGGAGAAACGTTAGATGATACTTGGACCACGTCAAGATTACTGCAAACAACTCACAGAGCGCTTCAAAGATGTCTTGTAAATTTCCCTCGACACTCGCAAAGTCTAGCCACCTTGTGCAGCTCAAATCTTAGAAATACATCTCATCTTCGTGATCCAGAAGAATTCACATCGATAGCGAAGCACAGATGGGTTACTCATATGGTAAAATCAGACGACAGATGGACAAAACAAACTGTAGGGTGAACTCCACCAGATCACACCTGTCCCTGAGGACGACCACCACACATTGAGCGGACGTGTTCCTAAGGAGAATTGATTAGCTGTACTCGAACCTGCCGATGTCCCATAGATCACGTTATGAAACTAGCGTCAGCAGCCATGCTCGAGGTAACCATCACCATGGACGACTTCGTGAGATAAAGGAGCGAATAGAAAATGTGTTCAAGTCCGGATAAATCGCGAAGACAAACAATCCAAGTATCCAAGTGAGGTGGTAGCACAGTGTCATTGTACGCTGTGCTGTCGCCACATACGCTTTCCTCCTTGCCTACAATGCAAGGCTCAATATGGGCCGCAGACGAGGATGGGGAGGGGGCAAGACCTCCGAAACACGTGTATGGCTCAGACGTAGCAATCTCTCTAAGGCTCTAAGGCTTTGAACATTCTTGAATTTTATGTTCAAGTAAGTATGCATAAGAAAAAGAAGGTGCACGATAACAACATCATAATTTCCATAACTCGGGATATGAGCATGTCATTAATCAGATGTGAAACAGCACACGTGGTGCGATTTGTAGAGAATTTTCTGAGAAAAGGGTTTCACGTTGTGGAGGAAGGAACTAGTAATCCGCCGAAGTGCCCGAAGTTTCCTAAAAAAGCTCAAAGGTAACCCTAATTTATTTTGGTAAGCGGCAGATGCGAACATAACGCGCTCAAAATATTTACGCTCAATACGCCAATCATGCTCATTATGTTTATTTACTGAATCAGAAAAATAAAGGAAGAGGTTTTGCAGGCTCGAGAAAATTGGATTTTAACTTTAGTAAATAACGAGAGGACTTAAATCTCATAGGAGGGTATCTGTAGATTTTGACTACTTTTATTGTAACTAGTAAGATATAAGGAGAAAGTAGCGGTGCTTCGCGGTGCAATGAATTAAAAAGCGAGGTGATAAGCGATCTAAACGTTAGGGATCGCTTCAGTTAGATTACTTGCGATATCGCAAGAACAAAGTTTCAGTTAGTATTCTATGACATTCATAAGAAAGACGAATTTCTCGAACAGCAATGAAAAGTAAAAAAAATTCGTAGACTTTGCCGAGGGCGAATAAGAAGAAGCGAACTGAAACAAGAAATGTTGGAATCCGCATTGGATTTGTGAATAGCGGGTCGTGTAATTTAAGTTAAATAAATAATAGAATCTAATGTCACTTGAGAGACACTTGTTCGGATTTGAAGGTGATCATTATCAGAGCGTAGAATATATTGTAATCTCCATCTGGCATTGAGTGTTATCGAACATGAGATTCTAACACATCGAACCGCGACATAAATGTGTGGTTGAGAAACGAAACATGCGGCCAAGATTTTACTGGTCAAAAAATGGTGACGAAAACCATTCATTTGCTAAACTGACTTCCACCTAACAAAGAAATGACTAATGAGTAGCATTGTCTAGATGACTGAATAAAGGCGGGTTTGATGAAAACTCTATCCGGTTAACATTTCGATGTCTCTTCTTATCCTTGAAGACCGAATTTCTCAAGTCAATGGTTTATAGTCGCTCGTTTTGGCGGTATGAACGTGTATCAGAAAATGAAGATGAAGTTTGAATAGAAAACGTAAAGAACAGGAGGACAGGATTGTGTGAGTTATCAACTAGAGGAACGGTACGTGTGTAAAAACAAGGGAACATGATCTGAACGGTTCCATATAAGGAACGTGAGGGCACTTGCACGTGATACGAGGTAGAGAATATCCTCTTTGAAGTAAGTCAGGACGGACTCTGTAGATCTGTGCTGCACAAAAAGAGTGGAAGATAAAAACTATGACTTTATGAAACCTAATCTGACATCTTTGCACGGATTGAAGGCTATAGATATGAAGCGCAGTTAGAACAGATTGTGCTGAAGTTATACTTTTGGCGGAAATATTTCTTCATCGCAGTTTTTTAGTTATAAAGACTTTTTACGTTGAACAAAGCTTTGATGAAGAGGGTGAATTCCACCTATAGTCACGGCGGTTGTGACAAGCATTAAACCATCGCAAGTTTTAATTTCCAAGTGAAACAACCTGATCCTAAGCTGACATCCTACAGTCGATATTGTTAATGGCGAATAAAATGAAACAGAATGGTCTATCTTTACTGCTTTAGTCTGCCCAGTCGATCACCACCTCTGTGGTATAACAACACCCGCTTTCTAATAAAATATTCATCAGTTAGCAAGCCAATTCCAGAAAAGTTAAAAAATTTAAGGTTACGGAGCTTCACAAGCTTTTGGATTTTGAGCAAAATCTTTCCTTAACATAACTTTTTGTAAGTTTCCTATTCGATAAATGGTGAAGTAAGAGGTGAAAATATCCTTAGTCTATCTTTACCTTTTTGTTTTACCATTTCAAGCATTTAGAATACTTTTATAAGCTCTAACTTAATCAATTATGATAGTATCTTTTGTCTACTGATCAACTGGAACTTCCACAATTTAAGTATAGCTCTTCAACATGAACAAATATGTAGTTTGAAAGTAGGATTTCTCTTGAAAACCAAGCTTTATGGAAATGATCGTTACAGTGGTTACATTACTCATACATAATCCGTTTTGCAGGCATTATTCACATTATTTGGTACTATAGATGTAATAAAATGGTCGATAATGGATATCGTTGACGTCTCAGTGATTAGTGGGCGCTTCCTCTCAAACCAAATTATTTATAATGTTCGAAATATGGTAATATATCCATGATAGGTCTGGTGAGGAAGCTACATAGGGTGAAGGTGCTCTCGGGATCTTTTTCAACTCCTAGACCTCTAATATGAAAGCGTCAAGATGCGTAGAGTCGTGTTACATAATCGAAAAGGAATCTTGATATAAGCGATGTCGTGGCTTCATCTGACCTAAATTTTGTACAATGCAGTGCATTATACAGCTTTTGTTCTGAGTATAGTTTTGCTCCGAGAATGAGTCTCTGGTTTGTGAAACATGTAATGAGTTGTAAATTTGTTGGCACCGTAGTTTTCGTTGCGAGTGAATTACGCCTACTCAGTGTCGTCCGACGACAATCAGAGCGCATGAGGTGCGTACAACAGGATAAACGATCTGCTTATTATTCACAAGATCAGAGCTAAAAACTGAGGATGCCTTGCAAAGATGCAGAACGGTAGACCACATCAACGAAGGCGTTCCTTGCCTAGGTCCATCGCTTTCCAGAGACAATTAGTAAATTTGATGACGTCCAATACACACGAATACCTAAACAAGATATAGACTTCTCTCTCATGGTCTCATATCTCATGCATAGACAAATTGTATCTACGTGTCGAGTTTAGTGAGTGAAGTAGAACAGGCTTGAGAAATATGCCTATTTCTTCCATGAAATTTTCTCCATAAAATATCAGATGAAGTGATCGGCTTTTGCGGTTTGACTCATGAGCAGTGATCTGCTTTCCATAAGCTGATAATGATGCAAAAGTCTACACTCGATACGGCTGGCCGTATGACTCGCCTTTGATGGTAGTGCTAGCTTTAGCACGTTTACATTTGGATTTTTCTTTTCCGTAGTCGTCGCTCATACTGATATTGTGCTTTGATCGTGGTAATATCTTTAGAGTGCATCCCATAATCCCAAAATCGTTGATGCAGATAACTGACGTGAGCCACGGTTGTGTTGTAACTATGGCTGCTGCTGATTCTTCGTTTCATAGGGGGAATGTTATTGTCCTTGCTAGTCCTTTGGGGGGTACGAAAGTTTTTTTGATGCTCACCGTGCCACGTGAAATCTTACTCACCTACTATAGTGGCGGAGTCGCATCTCGTGGGAAAACAGGCAGACAGCCATACATGCATGCGCAGACATGCAGATGCCTCCTGCTTGACTGTCACGCAGGCGACGGCGAACCGACGGCGCTGCCTGCCTACCAGCGCTGGTCCTCAAAGGGTTAAACGGAGCACGCTGGAGCTAGACGCCACTGGTAGACGCAAGACGCTGGGAGTCAGAGACGCAGCAGAGGGTTGAGTTCAAGTTCGCGAAAGGGTCAAAATACGTTGCTACTTCCGTTACTTGATGTTCGGAATGAAAAAAGCGCGTTTATCCGTTCTTTTCATTGCAAAAAATCAAACCTGCCCTTATCTCTGGAATTTTAGGGCAACGGAAGGTCAATTTTTCCAAAATGGGTCCCAGGAGCCTTCGCATTAGTAGCGAATCAGACGCGATACGGTAAGAGGACCGAGGTAAACTTTGTCCGTTGTCACGGACAATTTATACGAATCACGCGCTGTGAACGAGTGCCAGTCTTGGTTGTTCTGCTCTGCCTCATCTCGTTTTGTTTTTTCTAACGTTTTCATCTTAGTTTTATTTTCATTTTATTTTTATATTTTTATATCGGACTTGTCTCAACTCGTAGATGTGCCAGTCATTGTGCAGAGGGGTATGGGAGCCTATCGGATTTGTCCCACGATGATCTTTTAACCCCGTAAAAATTGAAGATTTTCAGGATCTCCCAGAAATGGGTGTACCAGCGTTTTTTCGTTGGCTTACGAAGAAATATCCGTCGATAATCGTCAATGCCAACGAGGATCGTCAACGCAATGCCGATGGCACTCGAATACCAATCGACGCCACCAAACCGAATCCAAATTTTCAGGTCGATTCTCCGTTCACTGTCTTATACATAAGATTTCTTTTTTTTTGCTTGAGCGGTAGAATAAGAGAACTGACAATAATAACAGCAATATATCATAACTTTCGTTTCGAGTGTTTTCTCAAGACCACAGCTCAAAATTCAATATGCCTTGCAATAATTTTTGAGCGACGCATGTCAGTGGTCTGTCAGCGGTTCGTCGTCACTAACTCTTAGTGTGGAGGCTGGAACACCCACACAGGATTGGCAAAAGACGAGAAAGGGTATCTGCCCGACTGACGAGATCGCAAGATCGAAACACGTGTATTGGGCTCCATAAGTCAGCCCTCCTTGACAGATCACTGACATGCGTGATGGCTTAAGAAATGATTGTAAGTAATAACAGCAATGTAATGATATAACAAGTTTTGAGCCGTTGAGGTCAAATTCCAATGGCGAGATATAATTTTTTTAACAATATTATATCTTAGTGATGGTAAAATTGGAGACAATAGTGATGAAATAAGAAATAAAGGGAAAACCGTGATATCAAGGAGTATCGAGCGTGCACAAAAACTCGACCTCAGTCGGGAGCTGAACCCAAGTCTTACCTGTACCAGTGGCGCGCTACCGCTACACCACCGAGGCAATCGTTTTGCTACCACTCTTTCGTCGATAGCCTATTGTAGCTCTGATCAACAAAGCTTTAACGTACTTTGCTCGAGTAGGAACATAACGGCAATAAACCCAGTTAAACTGGCAGCTACTCGAAACATATAATTTTAGTAAATTCTTTTTTTTACTGCTTTTTATCAGTGGTATGATGATTTATCTATACATCCGAGGTTTGAGCGGTATGCAGAAATAGTGGTAGCAGAGGAGTGGCATCGAGGTGTAGTGGTGGCACGCTCCTCTGCATGAGGTGAAACGCGGGTTCAACTCCCGCCCGATGGCAGATGGTTTGCATACCACGCAGTACTGTTAAGTGTATATATGTAACACTATGCCACTGCTAAAGGTCTATAAAAAATGAAGAATTCGCTTTAATCGAAGACGAATTGTTCAGGAATTTGACAATCTCTACTTGGACATGAATGGCATTATTCATCCGTGTACTCATCCAGAAGATCGACCACCACCGGCCAACGAAGACGAGATGTTTGTACGTGAGATGTTCCTTCGCGATTTCAACATTTTCTCAAGTTTCCGTATAGATAGTGCCGACGAAATTCTCAGCAATGAGGATTTTTTTTTCAATTTGATATGGTGTTTAGGCCCTCATCTTTGAATATATAGATAGAATTTTCTCTATCGTTCGTCCTCGAAAGTTGTTATATATGGCTATCGATGGAGTCGCTCCTAGAGCAAAAGTTAGTTATTGTATTGAATAACCATTTATCGGTATAGTCTGGAGATTTGGTGTTCAGATGAATCAACAACGTAGTCGTCGTTTTCGAGCCTCCAAAGAGGCTTGGGAGAAGCAAGCCTCAATTGAAGAGGTAGAGTCCACTGCTTTGGTCAAATAATCCTTTTTTTTAACTGCGTATTTGACTGTGAGTTGATGGAGGCTTTAACTGAATTACGCTTGTATCATCCGATGACCCCGTAGTCCTTTTGGCTCTAAGCTGATCATGAGCATCTTTAGCAGCGTCGACGTCTAGAAGAGGAGGGACTTCCTCTACCTCCTAGGAAGGAGAACGAAACTCATTTTGATAGTAATTGTATCACTCCTGGAACTCCGTTCATGGCAAGGTCTGTTTCAATAGCTTCAAGTTTTGATTAAATTTTAGTGGTGGAATTTTATAGGCTAGCTGATGCGTTACGGTATTACATCCACGACAGGATCACTACCGATCCCGCTTGGGCAAAGATTCAAGTCTGTTGTTGTCTTCCCATATCAAATGTTTTTATTCCTCTGATTTTACGATATTTATAGCCACAGTGTGGTGCTTAACTCTTTTCTTAAGGTAATTCTTTCTGATGCCAATGTTCCTGGAGAAGGTGAGCATAAAATCATGGATTTTATTCGTAAACAACGCTCAAATCCTGCCCATAATCCGAATACTGTGCACTGCTTATGTGGTGCAGATGCTGACCTCATTATGTTAGGATTGGCTACTCATGAAGCCAACTTCAATATTATTCGGTGGGACGTCCATTTGGAATCCAAAGTATTACGAGGAAAGTTTGTCCCACCTTAAAACATCCTTCGTTTTCCAGAGAAGAGTTCCTTCCGCACCAACAACGTCCGTGTGAACTATGTGGGCAGTATGGTCACGAGCTGAAGAATTGTAGAGGGTAAGTGTATCCTTTATCCTTTTCCGTTCAATCAGATGAGCACTACAATGTCGATGGTTTTTTCAGTCTTGAAAACGAAGAAAAGGGCCCTGAACAAGGTGACCCGATATCTAAAGAGAAGAATTTTATCTTTTTGCGCATTCCTGTTCTGCGTGAATATTTGGAGAGGGAACTAGTCATGGAGAATCTCCCCTTCAAATACGATTTTGAGCGTGTAATCGACGATTGGGTAAGTTTCTCCAGTGTATTTTTCGTGATTTTGAGCGATGATTTCATCTCTTCAGGTCTTCTTATGTTTCTTCGTTGGGAATGATTTTCTCCCCCACCTCCCGTCTTTAGAGATTCGTGAGGGTGCTATAGATCGTCTAGTCAAACTGTACAAGGACATGGTGTACAGTATGAAAGGGTGTGTTGCATAGTACTTTTGTATCTTGAGCAGTTCCGTTCTCGAATTCTCACTCCTTTGCTATTTATGTGCTAAAATCGAAGAGTGTTGCTAATTCATATTCATTTATAACTGCACTTATGAGACTTTCTTTCTTGATTTGAGGTATCTCACCAAGGACGGAGCCGTTTACATGGATCGAGTTGAGCGCATTATGCTCGGATTAGGAGAAGTTGAAGATGAAATATTCAAACGTCGTCAGGTGAGCTAATATAATAACTGAGTTTTAAGCCTCTGGAGATGGCAGGGTAGTCGTTCCTCGCCAGCGGGGTGCCATTTTCGTTATTTATTAAGGGTTTTTCCTTTGTTTTGGAAAAGCTCTAAGTTTTTTGGTGTTACTCTGACACTACGTAATTGTCTCTACATGTTCAAGCTTTTTTGTGCTCATATAACTCTAATCTGTTAAAGAACCCCGAATGTGAAACGTAGTCTTGTTTTCGTTCCTATAGCGTACTGTGAAGGCCTTCTCGAAAGGCAAGTATAGCTACTGACTGATTCACCGAGATTCTCGCTGTCGACTTAGTTTTTAACAATGAAAAGCCATTCACAGACCCTTGCCATGCAAGGAAAGCGCCTGGAAAATACTTTTATTTTTTTTGCTGCAACATACCAAGAGGCTTTTTCAGAAGTCAAGCACAATTCAAAAGACTACTGAAAAGTTGTGATCAGAAATGACCCCCAACCGTTTACAAAGGGATAATTCCTGTTTTAGTTTTTCATTTGTCGGTCACTTTTAATTAAATATCTTTTAGCAAGAAGACGAGCGGTTTAAGGCAATTCAGAAGGCGAAAAAAGCACGATTAGCTAGAGAAACACGTCCTCAGGCCCCGTCTTATATTCCTCAGCCTGGATCTTTGATCGCTCCAGAAAGGAAAGCAACTCCATTGAGTGGAGAAACAACGCGAGCACTTGCGGCATCTGCACGCGTTGAGGTATACTTTTTCTGACGCTTTTAATGAGTGATTTATAATCATCAACATTAATTTAGGCAATGAGATATTCTGAAAACGAGGAAGCAGCTCGGCGACTGAAAATGATGCTCAAAGCAGAGGGAACAACCACAAATGAAGTTGAAAACAACAACAGGAAGAGGAAGGCAGATGTATGTATGTTTTCAATTCGGATCCGCGCTGAAAGTTTTTAGCAGTAATTTTTCCTCTTACTTTCACCTGGTAACCATTAGTTTCTGACATAAACCTATGTTACGCAGCAGTCTTTTCTATGAAAAATAAACCTATTGCTTCTGATCATTAGTGTTATCTGGAATGCCTAATCTTTTACTGTTTTGAGGCTCCTTTGGATCTTGACAGTGATGAAGAAGAAACTGTCGATGAGATCCGTTTGTTTGAATCTGGTTGGAAGGATCGTTACTATCGGTAGAGTGTTTATATAGATAGAACCGATAGGCCTAGTGCCTTTGATAATAAATCCCGGTAATTCAGAGCGAAATTTGATGTTGGAGCAGAAGACGTAGAGTTTAGAAGGAAGGTTGCATGGGCTTATGTTGAAGGACTTTGCTGGGTACTCAAGTATTACTATCAGGTAGTCAGAAATTGTTCATTTATCCTCCCAGTTGATACTGGATGATAGGATACAAAACATTTAGGTGCTTCATATTAGTTTTTTTTGTTAAAGTGAAGTTAATTCTAAGATTAGGAGAAAAGACTTGCTTGATCTGCTTTTTGTGACGTTTCTCAGCAAGTATTTTCTAGGGCTGTGTTAGTTGGGACTGGTATTTTCCATATCATTATGCGCCATTTGCGAGCGACTTTGACACGGTGTCGAAGTTTAAACCCAATTTCTCTTCTACAACTAAACCTTTCAAGCCACTGGAGCAGTTAATGAGCGTTTTTCCTGCAGCAAGCAGGTGTGTACCGTTCTATCTATAGAAAAAGTCACTATATCATATAATACTTCTTTGCAAGTTCTTCAGGCAGCATCTCCCAATTCATTGGCAGAAACTAATGATCGACGATGATTCTCCAATCATTGATTTATACCCTATTGATTTTCGCATCGATCTTAATGGAAAGAAGTTTGCTTGGCAGGGTGTTGCACTCTTACCGTTTGTTGACGAGGTTCGACTTCTCAAAACACTTGAATCGGTAAGCTATTTGGACTATTTAACTCCTACGATCAGTGAACAATTGTCATCTATACCTTCCTCCAACGAGCTGTCTCAATAAGGATGTACGATAGTTTTGGATGATAAAGTGCAGAGTATTGTTCTTAAGGTACAACATACATTAACTGAGGAGGAGATAGCACGCAATAAAATTGGTCCGAATCGTATATTTATTGGTAGGAATCATCCTGCTTTCGATTTCTTTAAGGAACTATATACAGATGGTGACCAGAGTGAGTTAAATTTATGAACTCTTTTTTCCGTTTTGCATTTTCAAATTTATTAGATCGTTGCACAGGTTTTGGCAACGAAGCAATAAGCACTGAATTTATTAACCAGAAGTAATTAAAGTTGCATGATTTTGATACCGTTCAATTATGTATTTCCTTGCGAACATTTTGGTTTATAACTTGTCTATGCTATATTTAAGATGGGAGTTGTCTGGTAACAAATTCGCTTGCTTACTTATGTACGAATGGCCCTTAGGGAAAATGCTAATGAAGCGGCGCACAAGATTAATGGGGCTTATGTCGATGGTACGATTGTAGAAAGGGCGGCTAGGGACTGGTTCGCGAAGTTCAAAGCTGAAGAGAACAGTATGGAGGATCAGTCACGCTCGGGGATTCACATAAAGCTCCATTAATCTTGCGCGTCGCTTCACTAGCATTTTCCCCAACGCACCATTCGTGTATGAGTAGCAGACGAAATCGTTCCCGCGTCAGCTCTATCTTAAAGCAACTATAGGCAAGTTGTACATCAAAATGTTTGCAAGAAAATGCGCTGTTGAACGATACCAAAACCATACAGTATAAATTACTTCTGGTTTATAAATCTGGTGTTTATTGCCTCAGTGCCAAAACTTATGGAGCGACCTAATATCTCACGTGTTAATGTAGTTTTGAAATGAGAAATTTCAGCAAATATTTATGTAGAAGTTTTTGTTCAGCTGTAAAGTCTGTTGACATCGACCCAGCGTTCACATATGGCGTTGCTGGAAGAATCACTACGGATACAACAGCAGTCGCTCCAGATCAACCTTTTCTTTCTCCTGTAAAAGACAAGTCTTGTCCTGACCTGCCTGTTGGTTTTTAACTATTTTCATCTGTAACTTGTAAATGATACCGGATCTTCGTTTCCAAAATCTAACTGAGCTTTTATCAGCAGGGATGCCTTGCTAATAAGCAAATTGTGGAATTTAAGCAGGTTTTGAACCCGCGATTGCTTCTGTTAGGAGCTCATGTCCCTTCCACTGCATAAACCGAGGTCTTTTCTTTGTCATTCTTTCAATCATGCGTATATCGTACTTGTAATTGCTTAGGTCGTAATGTACCAAGAAGGCAGAATAGGCCGTGATTGAAAGATTAAGGGTACATTTTTTGGAGCTCCATTCTTTGCACACAGTAGAAAGCTTGCTTTACGAAAAGTGTGAAAACGCGAATTCTACCTCATTATCCTTTTAACCGGAACATTACTGACTTGGAGAAATATTTTCCCCTAATTTTTGAGTACCCTCCTTAGGACGTTTATATCTATCTAACACAGTCAGATATGAGGGCTTGTATTTTTCCTTTGAATGTTTTTCTTACATATAAGCATACTATCCAAGATAAATGCTAAATTAGTTTGGAATCTTGTGCCTTAATACTCAAATTATCTCGTTTCAGTCCAAGAGTTACATAAATACCATAATATGTTGGAAACAAAGTAATAAAAGGATGAAATTTTTTTTGAACGTTAGTGTTAAAACTTGAATATTTTCCATCATGCAGGTCAATGGAGCTATTATGGTTATCTATGAGGACCCTTGTTATCCCGAAGGATTCATCTTTCCAGCCAGGCGATTAGAAAATGCGCAGGAAATACCACGAACTCTTCGCGACTATAGTGATAATCGAGTAGGGTTGTTAAAGAGACAATGTAGAGCTTGAAATTCCCATCAATATGGTTGATTCAGAGTGGATCCGATTACCGTCCACAAATAGGATTTACTAGAGACGTTCCCGGAAGAGCGTCTCTCGACAGCTCAGCTCATCGATTTGTTCAGCGTAACGTTCCTTACGATACTCGTCCATACGGTGAGTGTTACCAATGCTTATGTTCCTTTCCTACCATGGAGTGACTTCTAGTTGTGAATAAGTCAGTACGTGTATCCGACTTGGGAGAAGTTTCAAAACAGAACTAGTTCTTGATATCCTTTTTTTTAAAGACAATCGTGGGATGCAAGCGAGCAATCGTGGAGGAATGCATGATGGTGGAGGTCGACCAGGTACATGATCCTTTTAACTCAACAGTCTGTTCAAAATTATGCATTAGGCTTTACTTGTTCAAACAATCTTAACTTTACTGAACTGTTGGTGTTTAAGGAGCATACAACACAGGGATGTACAGCCGTGGTGGTTATGGAAGAGGAACTATTGGAACACCTGGCTACCACAATAATTCTTCATACGGCGGTTTTGGTACCACACAATCCTATGGGAACTACGACAGACCTTTCAGCAATCAAAGAGGGTTTGTTAATGCTACTTATGGTAACCGGACGCCTAATGAGCTAGCAAGAGGTCGCGGTGGTTATTTCGGTCGTGGTGGTCGCCAGGAATGGAGATAATATCATTGCTTTTGCTTTCTTTTACTCCGATAAACTATGTTCAAATAATCATAAAGAAGTCTATCCGGTGTATACTTCCGATGTTGTCTTTGTTTAATTCTCTTTTGCTGCCTCTGTAAAAATCTCGAGGTGTTTCTGTATGATTCACATGGTACGCGCAAACGTACAGAATGTAAAGTGCAAAGTGGTTTAGGTCGGAATTTTTAGAACTTATTTTGTTACTCAGTAAATGTTGTTGCTTGATTCTCTACAAGTACTGTGGTCTGACCTCCAGAAAATATATGATATCGGATTTCTGATAAAAATGTGTTTTCATTTGTTGTCACAAAATACAGTTTCAAAACTTCAGATTGTTTATAATTTATAAAGAGGTTTGTTAACGAATATTGTAGCAGGATACAAAGAACTAATAATTGATGACTATAGCAAATCATGGAGAGATCCTTGCGTTCAATTTACAACACAACTGAACAAACATCTATTTACTACGCAGTGACCGAGGGTTCGTTGATGAGGACTAAATCTTTCTCAAAGAGATTAGGTGGCTCTCACATACTTCAAACTATTTCTCTATAATTAAAGGAACATCACTAAGCACGACCATAGAGAATCAAGCTGAGGATTTGTTTTTGGCAAGATCCCCCTATAAACCAAATTTGGAATCCCCTTATCCTGATTGGATGTAGAGATTAACATTTTGAAGTAATCTAAAACCACTACACTGATTCAAATTAATAGGTGGCCAGAGTTGTGGAAGGATCCATGAGGCCAGGTATTAATAATCTCATCACCTTGGAGGAATATCATACATAGCGCACATTATGGGTATATTTATACAAGTTGAATGCAAAATATGAACCCTTTGCGGACGACAGCGTAATTGAAATCGCCAGTAGCGAGCGATTTTCGTTCTTCAACAAGGAGATATTTCTTTCTTTCGAGGAATACTCTAGGTTCTTTGTACCACTCTGATAGAACAGGATTCTCTCTACAAGTTTGTATAGGTTTTGTGCATATTTAACTCCTATATGCAATGGAAACTCCAAATGTGAAACGTATTCTTATTATCGCTATCACAATATGCTATGAAAATCTTTTCGGGAACCAATTTATGCATCAAATTCGCCGAGATTTGGGTCATCGAATGAGCTTAGTGCAGTCCATCGAAAAGCGATCCACAAACTTTAGCAGAGCAAATAAGACAAACAGAGTGTGGAACAAAATTTCATTTTTGCTGCTACAGCGTGCTACAAGGCCTAATTGAAAACCAAGCAAAATGTGGTGGTCCCCGAGATTTAACCTTTCGAATGATTGCTTAAATTTTAGAAAAAAAGCTCTGTTTAGAGTAAAAAGAAAATATGAGGGTCAAAGTGACTCATCTCGTCTGCAAAGGGTTAAGTAAGTTCTAAGAGGGGTAGAATACAATACATAAATATTATTACGCAAATGTTGGATTTGGGACAGGAAAACTATGGTTTTGACTAAGTGGTCTCACGTTTTACAATAATTTTCTCCTTACTTTTTATTGATTTAGTTCATTTTTGTACTAGCATAAACTTTTCGCTGGATCTTATGGTTTCATTTTATTCGATAACGCCTTATCATAATTATGCAGGCACTGTTTCTAGCCTCAAACAAACTTAGTTATAATCATGAAAGTTATGCTGAAGAAAGCTCTAAATATGAAAATATGCAGCAAATCAGTAGCTGGTGTCATCTGAGATTATTTCCTTCTTGCCTTGTAACGTTTGTGACTGATTCGTGTAGTTCACAGATTTGTATCGAATAGCTAAATTAAGTTCTTTATACCTAAGAGAATTGAGTGGTGGGCAAAAACATGGCCTCAGGCTGGAATCAAACCTGCGGTACATCTTATGCCGGACACAGAATGTCGGACGTTTGCGGTATGGATGAAACGCGGGTCCGATTCCCGCTTGAGGCCGTGTTTTTGCTCAC
Organism: Parelaphostrongylus tenuis; assembly: GCA_019055375.1. Taxonomy (NCBI): domain Eukaryota; kingdom Metazoa; phylum Nematoda; class Chromadorea; order Rhabditida; family Metastrongylidae; genus Parelaphostrongylus; species Parelaphostrongylus tenuis. Next base: position 33,013 of record JAHQIW010000239.1, on the reverse strand, counting down.
TACTCAGTTCTTTTAGGCATATACGAAACATCATAACTTTGGGAAAAATGCAGAAAAAACACTAGAAATTCCAAGTTCTTTATGATTTTTGTAGATTTGGATGAATTAGCGATTGAAATGGTTTCAACAAATCTCCAGTCACAGTTTGAGCAAATCGTTTACAATGGAATAAAAGAGTCAAAACTCGTCTATAATTATAAATAGTGCCATTGTAAGCATCACGAGCAGAGCGTCAAAGAAGAACTGCATCGCCGGCTCCTTTATGATTTTGGTACCACTGCTCGTCATGGCGATTACATTGCCCGTGAAGCCCGTGAGAATCAACAGTGCCTAAGATCAACACCATTATGGACATTTAGTCAGTTACGAAACTAGATAGTTACTATGCCTAGTAAGCATTTTTGAGCCACGCATGTCAGTGGTCTGTCAAAGAGGGCTGACTTATAAAGCCCAATACACGTGTTCGATCTTGCGATCTCGTCAGTCGGGTAGTTACACTTTCCGTCTTTTGACAATCCTGTGTGGGTGGTTCAGTCCCCACACTAAGAGTTAGTGACGACGAATGTTTTAAACTCTATGTCCAGTGAAAATCTCACCGAACACAGAGGGGCACACTCACTCTTTTTTTTCTAGTAGTGCTACCATCCACTGCTCCAACAAACAGCACTGGCTAGATTGTGTTGCGCTATAGGATGCTTCTCTCATGACATGATATTCAGGGTCGACAGCAGAGCTGTCTGTTCACTTTGTAATTGTTTCTCGTTGTCGACGAAAGAGGAGCAATCGCCGGCATACCTCTTTGACCATGGAAATGCTTTGAATGGATCTCCTAGCAGTCTGCTTATGCTCCTTGATCAAATGGCTACATTCAATTCAAAGTCCTTGATAGTCACGAAAGAATTCTTGTCAAACCTTAATGTACCGCGTTGAATTTTCTACTGCCAGGTGACATTCAAATGGCGACGTTGTAATTTCGACATGAGATTTAGATTTTTACCTTCACTAAAGCTGATTTTATCACCAATAAATGGTAGAATATCACTGAAGAGATTCCTAATAGTATGGAAAAAGAAGTTCAATAACATTTGGAAATATGTTCCTTTTCGCAACGATATGGTTTTCTCGTTGGAACAAGTAATTTTTAGACTCATGGGAGTTCTTCTTGCTAAGCAAAACCTTGTAGAGATTCCTTCTGTGGCAATCCACCATTCAGTGCTGATACAGTCTTATTAATATTGAAATTTAGTAAATAATTACAAGGTTTTATCTAAGGGGCGCAAAAATACAAATTCGGGGATAAGCGGCTCGTGCGAGCAGTGCATCGAAAACGATGCACTTGGTACCTAATATCTGGAGCTTGCTGACTGGAATTGGCAAGGAAATTGGGCTGTAGTTATGAAGATACCTTGAGTCACAATTTTGTAGATAGATTGGTCATATGTACAATTTTCCATTAACTCGAGATACTTTGATTTTGAAGTTCAATCATTGTGTAAAGTGCAAGAAACGCAAGAGTTTGTGGCTTTTAGGCAGGAGGAAGGCAGCCGCAATGTTATCTTGACCTGGGGCTGGACCTCTGTTCTAACTCTTCACCGCATATCTAACCATAACAAAAGAGTGGGGGTGTATTTGCTCCGGTACGGATTTTGAAATCTCAGACGATGAAGCAAAAAAAAACATCTCTGAACATTTTCCACTATTAGATGAACACCACAGCGGCGAATGATTGTGTTCTACATCATTATTCATTAGGGGAAGTAGCGAAACACCATATTTGTAGGGATCCCGTGGCATTTCTTTACAAGGATTACTTGCTGAGCTACTTACAGTGAAATTTTCGTGCCCATACCGATCAGAGCCACGGACCTCCCTCTTTGAGGGATCCCGCCCGGTTAGTCGCGAGGGCACGTGGCGCGTCCCCAGGTGGTGGATAGGGGAATAAAACGCGAACCAAAAGCGACCGTGTGCTTCCCAGAGACGCAGGTGGATTCAGGGGACGAGCTCCCTGCTTCTGCAGTGCCGACTTGACAAAACTCTATTTCTACGAGTCAAGTCGGCCAAAAGCCTGCAATCAAGCGGCTGGGAAGTACATGGGAGGCGGTTAGGAGTCGCCTCCAACAAATAAGCTCCTCCCGCTCCTCCGAGAGAGACTGGCAAGCTACTCGTGAGTACCCAGCCCCCACGTTTAGAGCCTGGCAAGCTACACGTTGGGTATCAAAAATGCCAAAAACAGTAACAAATATGGGCCTCATTCCCCTGACCCCGAAAGAGCCCCTGGTACGGCAGCGCCAGGTAGGACGAGTACGGAGAGGCTGCTAAAATCGCAGGGCCGAACTAGGCTGCCAAGATCGAAACGGACTAAAATGACGATCTGTACCTACAATGCAAGAACCCTTGCTCAACAATCCGCTGTAGAAGATCTGTTGATTCAAGCAAGAAGAATAAGGTACGACGTCATTGGCCTGGCTGAGACGAGAAGGCGCCATCCTTTTCACGCTGTCTATGACACCGGAGAAGAACTGTTCCTTGGAACATGCGATCGCAGAGGTGTCGGTGGCGTTGGCGTCCTCGTCAAATCGAATTTGACCGTGAACATTGATTCGTTCGAACAACTAACAACCCGCATCGGACGATTACGGTTGAAACGATGTGGTTCTATGCCGGCTTTGACCATCTTCGTTGCTTACGCACCAACATCAAGCTATGACGAAGACGAAGTCGAAGCGTTCTATATGGACCTCGAAAAATTCTTCAGAGAAGATCATACATTCTTCAAGGTCATTGTCGGAGATTTTAACGCAAAAATTGGACCTAGAAGAACGTCTGAAGAACGTCACATAGGGACCCACGGACTAGAATGGAATGAACAGGGTGAGAGGCTATCCGAGTTTATCATGACGACCCAAACCATCCATGGTAACTCCCAATTCCAAAAGCGTCTCTCTCAGCGATGGACGTGGGAGTCTCCCAATGGAGAGTACCATAACGAAATAGATCACATCATAGTAAATCGAAGGCTTTGCCTGACCGACATCGCTGTTGTTCCCAAGTTCTACACGGGATCAGACCATCGCCTCCTTCGCGCAACGTTCCGATTTTCGAGGAGAGGAGAGAAAGCCGCTAAATTCAAACAACGAAGTCCCAGAACTACCATAAACTGGGATGTATTCAAATCATTAGTCGGCTCTTGGAAAGATACCGTTGTCGACAACATCGACGAAGAATACGATCGACTCGTTGAATATCTTCACGTTGGCGCTAAAAAAGCCGAAAGTCCTAAGGTCACGAAGAGACGCTTGTCTCCGCAGACACTCGAGCTGATACGTCAACGTGGAATCGCACGAGCCGCAGGCAACCGAAACCTTACGTCCGAACTTGCGAAACGATGCAGAGAAGCGATAAAAGAAGACCTTAAAGAGGGAAGAACAGCAGTTATGGCAGAAGCTGCAGAAGCTGGGAAGAGCATTCGCAAAGCCCAGCGAGGCTTCGCCAACTATAAGACCAAGATGATTGCACTCCGATACCCTGACGGGACACTTACAGCTTCCAGAAGGGCTATGGAGAAAATCATCCACCAGTACTACTCGGATCTCTTCGCTAGCCATGTTCTCTTACCGTCATATAAATTGAAAGAGGACGAATATGTCGTTCCACCGGTCCTTCCTTCCGAAATCCGACATGCTATATCGTCGGTGAAGAACAGAACAACACCCGGTCCAGACAGGATTAGACCAGAACACCTGAAGAACCTGCCGCCAGTTCTCATCAACACCCTGGCTCGGCTCTTCACTCGCTACCTGTCAGAATGCAAGGTCCCTATTCAATGGAAAACCAGCAAGACCGTATTGTTGTTCAAAAAGGGAGACCTTCACGACATAGGCAATTATCGCCCAATCTGCTTGCTGTCCGTTGTCTATAAACTCTTTACTCGAGTCATCCTGAACAGGATTGACAGAACACTGGACGAAGGACAGCCATGCGAACAAGCAGGGTTCAGAAAAGGATTTAGTACCATGGACCACATCCACACGATCACAAGACTCATTGAAGTTTCGCGAGAGTACAAACAACCACTCTGTCTCACTTTTATCGATCTGAAAAAAGCCTTTGATTCAGTGGAAACAGAAGCGGTTATAGAGGCTCTGGATAACCAGGGCGACCCTACTCGGTACATAATGATCCTTCGTGAGCTTTATAAAGATTTCACGACCAGAATATCTCCATTCTACAACAATATCACCATTGACGTACGAAGAGGGGTTCGACAAGGCGATACAATATCGCCAAAACTATTCACTGCCACCCTACAAAACGTCATGCGAACATTAGAATGGGACGAAATGGGAGTGAAAATTGACGGTCGACAATTAAACCATCTTCGCTTTGCTGACGATATCGTTCTCATAACACCAAACATCAGCCAAGCGGAACGAATGTTGACTGATTTCGATAACGCCTGTGGAAAGATCGGTCTTCAACTGAATCTAACGAAAACAATGTTCATGAGGAACGGATGGGTTTCTAATGCCCCATTCACGCTCAACGGAACGACAATTTCCGAATGCTCCAGTTACATCTATCTAGGTCGTGAAATCAACATGATGAACGACCTAGCCCCAGAGTTGAGCAGGAGGAAACGAGCGGCTTGGGGAACGTTTAAGAGCATCGAAGATGTAGTGAAGATAACAAAGAACATCCGACTCCGTGCCCACCTTTTCGACTCGACAATTATCCCTGCCCTAACGTATGCAGCAGAAACCTGGTCGCTACGTAAGCAGGATGAAAGATCACTTGCCGTTATCGAACGCGCAGTCGAAAGGTCGATGCTAGGAGTATCTCGTATTTCGCAAATGAGACAAAGGATCCGAACTTCCGACCTACGTCAACGATCGAAAATCAGAGACGCCGTTCTACACTCCAGGATATCGAAAATAAGGTGGGCCGGACACGTGATGCGCTTCAACGACAACCGATGGACGAGAGCCGTTACCGACTGGATTCCTCGGGACGTCAAGCGCTCTAAAGGAAGACCACTGACCCGTTGGTCCGATTTCTTCACGAAAGCGATGGAAGAAAGATATGATGCTCAGCGAATTCCTAGAGCAAGGAGGACCCACTGGGCTACTCTTGCACGCGATAGGGAAAAATGGAAGAGTTGCTGGTACCCGCTCCAGTCACTCGACGATCAACGGGAGACAGGTGATACAGGTGATACCGATCAGAGCTCTGCAAAAATCTGCAGTTGTCGTTTACTGTCAGCTTGGTTAGACGAACTTCGGTGATATAAACTCCTGGTATTTTTCTCTAAAACTGATTCTCTAGTAATAGAACAGATGCGTTTTGAATCTCATATTCGGACGGCTGTGACGAGTTCAACTTTGATTATGAACATTCTAATATGCAGTTTTCAGCCGTCGATCGGAGACCGGTCATCACGCTTACTATGCGGATACCGGCGCTTCGTGTATTTCACTCATTTCCTCGCATTCATCGTCGACAAAGGTCTTCGATCTGTTCACATGTATGGGTATATCTACAATTTCTTCTTTGTAAACTACGTTGATATTGATCGAAGCGACTTTCCTTTGCGATCTTCGGGATCAGTTAAGATGTCCCCATATGGTTTTGCGGGAGAGCGTTGGGGTAGTAGGTCGATTTTGCTTCCTGATAGTGTGCATCACTATCCATTGCGCTAGTGCCAACACCGTACAAACCACACAAAAGTTTCTATTGAGGTATGCTGTTGATAAAGAAGAGCTCTTTCCCTGCTTATGGCTCAATAGTTTCTTCACGGTTCGAAAAACCACCATACTCTTTGTGAAGATGCACTCAATCTGCACGTGAGTTCTACCTTTACTCGGATCCTGTGTTTGAATGACACCTTTTCTTGGTTTATGTGGGTGAGGTTATACCGCTAATAGGAGCTCAATGAGATAACCCGGAAAAATTTTTATTACATTCCAACCTCATTTTTTGAGTTTACCGCTCCTGTATATCTGCGTAATTATTCTTAATTTGGTGCTGACCAACGCGATAACGAAGCAATGCGAATTTTTGTTGTGAAACGTGCAGACATTCTCTGCTCCAAGACTAGTAGCGTTTTCTTTAGGATATATCCTAAAAAAGTGATTGAAATAAGCTTTTTGCCTTACTTCCTAGAAGCTGGAGTATTGGTTGTGATATTCATGAAAAGAAACCCTGAACTACATTGTAAATATTGCTTCATTCCCAGCAAATTTTTATCACAACAGTATCTTCTCTTTCCTGAGACGCAGTTGTGATCTAGTTAATACGTAGCGGACGTACGAATGGTGCTATGAAATCCGAGCAATTTATCCCCGAACTGATGGAAGACTTGGTTATCCTTCGGCGCGAGATCTTACCATCGACTACGTGTGCCTCTCAGGACACCTCTGACCACTGCGCCACACGCGCCCTAATCATAAATAGTTTGGCAAATGATTTCTGGAACCCGACGAATTTGAAATGGTTACTGTAGTGTTCACATTATTTGTTGGACCAGACGCGTAGGGTCATCATAGTGTTTGTGTCCGGTGAAATAAGTTATGAAAGCACACATTGCATACTAGATTCATCGAATTACTTTATACACTTCGATGACATTGTTATAAATGTTCACGATGTGGCAGTCTCGTTGGAAATTCCAGACTATCAACCTATCTGTACGAAAGTCTTCACACTGCTTGCAGACTGCGAATACCTGAATTTGAGACCGGTCACGAAGTGAAGGACTTCTCCTAGACTTAACACTATGTAATGTGGCACTACCGAAAGTATGGACACTGTGTTTTGTTGCACCTAAGCCATCAGAAAAGGTGCAATTTTTTGAGAACTCAAAGGAGGTTACAACAAATAAAAGTGAAATGTAGCATTAATACTTACTTTTTTTACACTATGCTTTGCTAAACAATGAACTTTTAGGGTCAGCAAGTACATTAATAAGTGTTGCAGTGGCATCGAAAGTAGACCAGTTCTCTAAAGACCATTCTCTCCAAGTTTGGTGTTGAAATCATGAAATTTTGGAAGTATTTTTGAACTTCGTAAACCCTCTTTTGAGCCCTTTTCTTATCTTGTAAACCTAGGAGTAGATTGAGATTCTTAGGAAATTATCCACTGCGTCTTTACTGATTGGTAACTACTAAATAAATACTGATTTCAGTGTGATTACCACCCGCGCTATATTGATTGGTCGTTAAGAATTAGTGTCGTTAGTGAATAAAGCAGTGATAGCACACATCTTGATGTGATAGATAGTGGAATGGAGACATTAAACGAAACATACCAGCTCATGGAAGTCACCTTCATTAGAATTGTCGTACACTTGTGGTACGGTCACAGATCCCATTAACTCCTGCAATTGGAGTGCCACTGAGAATGGGACTGGAAAATTGAAATATTTGGTTTGGCGCCTTGCTTCAACTTGCGTCAATCTTTACGTTCATTAGTGAGATTTTCCACTCTTTTCACTCAGCTTTCCATGACAGTGGATATCAATCGTCTACTATAATACGAGAAGCTCTTTTCAAACAGCCCAGTCATGTTTATCAACTTGGAACTAGTAAAGTGCAGTCTTGCGTTGAATGGATCAAACAGGTTTATCGATCGAATCGGGGCACTTTATACTAAAATATACTTTGTAGGTCCAATCATGAAACTGTTTTCCGCGATATTTCGTGAAATTTCTCACCGTAAACATGACTTTGATTGGACACGAACTACTTCTCAACCCACTCCATAGTTGAGGGTGTATTCGCCTTTATCAAAGAAAGCAAGAGTGGCGTCCGCGAAGTTACCGGACGTCAAGTCCTTTGATGTTGCAATTTCGTTTTTGGAATGGAAGAAGCTTGTCAATTATCAGTCTATATGACAAAATGTGTTGTGAACACAATTGCACTACAATTCAATTCGATCACATTGCAACGACAAAGTCGACGAAAGCGATAGCAGCAGGAAAGACGTCTTGATGTTGAATGAAGGAACCTTCTTCATCCGTGGCAGTATGATTGCGCAGCTTTCCGTAGAAGATTTCACCGTTTTTTCTTTTATCGTCATTGCTTACACTAGCTTTGAACTGAATTTTATAATGACCATTTTTCAACAACTGAAACATAATACTCAATTTTGCGCCAGCTCGAGAAAAAGTGGAAAGTCTTGTGAGGATGAAAGATCCCTCTATAACGTTATAAACTGAGAAAAAAAAAACGTCCTTTCAGTCGATATCGAGAAGAGATAAATCTTATACTCTACATCTACGTACAAAGTTGTTACATGCTGAGGGGATTTTCATAAGCTGTGGTAAGAAATATACTCGAGTACCTCATAAACTTTGAAATCTAGAAATTTTGCACTACATTCACTTCAATGATGTAACGCTCTGTAAGAAATTAGAATGACTTGCCTTTCTCGCGAGAGGGTAGACGATTTCTTCGAACATTGGCACCACAATAATCACAATTAGAGGGCTGAGAATATTTATGTTTAGGAAGTGCAGTAATCCATCCAATTCGTCCACTGAGTCTTCGAGCCTGCAGAACCCATGTAGAACCCTGAGTACGTAGAGAATGAACGATACTGTAAAAAAAAGATAAGAGCAATGGCTGAAGATACCTGCTGGCCGTAAAGAGCCCAGGAAAGGATGAGCGGACAGAAGATGAGCACGACATTGATAAGCGAGCGAACGGCTTCGATCATTTCCGACGAGTGCTCTGTCTAGCCAATGCGGCACAGGTTTAGTTGAACGACTGAAAAGGTGGTGACATCACACAAACTCTTTGGAATCTTTCGTATATGAATGCCTTCATGGCTTACGACCTCGTTGATGCAAGGTTCAGATGTTTCATTATGTTTAGGCTACGATATGTATTAGATGTTTTCCAATATAGCAAGTTTGCTCATACAAAAAGTCAGCAAAGCCACTTTAAAGCACAGTTAAAAGTAAGCTAGGGTGTGAAAATGCTCCTGTCCTGCTCCGATTTGGAAAACCCGGGTCCTCGGATTTTTATGAATGAAATCACGCCAGACCAGTCGGAAACGAATGGTCCGAAACGTTACTGCTCTTCACAATTTCCCATTGAACGGTCATATAAATATTCGGGTACATTTAACTTGTCGCATTTAGATGTTTATCCTTCGAAAACTGTTTTTGTCAGAGGTTTTATGACCCTATATTTATTTGAGGATTGCACCAACTCACTTAGACAATTCGAGATCCAGGAAATACGCTTTTTCTACTTCTCATCACCTACTGGCTTTTCGCCTCATTTCGTCACACTTATTCAATGTTTCGGGCCTGTGTATATCGCATGTACAGTGTAGTCGTATGTGGGCGGTTTTCGCTTTGTATTAAGGCATGATGGATGCACTAAATCTATGCTCTCGTTCTAACGTTGTCGTAACCTATGGAAACCAATCCAAATGAAGGTAAAGTCTAACCATACTGCTTCTTAATAGCTTCTATAATCTTATACATGGCCTTTGTAATGATGGAGACACATTTAATAAGCAATTGCTCTTATCTTTTTTACAGTATCGTTCATATCTCTACGTACTCAGGGTTCTACGTGGGTTCTGTAAGCTCGAAGACTCAGTGGACGAATTGGATGGATTACTGCACTTCCTAAACATATATATTCTCAACCCTCTGATTGTGATCATTCTGGTGCCAATGTTCGAACGAATCGTCTACCTTCTCGTGAGAAAAGCAAGTCATTCTAATTTCCTACAGAGCGTTACATCACTGAAGTGAATGTAGCGCAAAATTTCTAGATTTCAAAGTTTCTCAGGTTATACTTTAGTATAATTCTTATCACAGTTTATGAAAATCCCCTCGGCATGTAACAACTTTGTACGTAAATGTAGAGTATAAAATTTACCTCTTCTCGATATCGACTGAAAGGACGTTTTTTTTTTCTCAATTTTGTAACGTTATTGAAGGACCTATCATCCTTTACAAGACTTTCCACTTTTTCTCGAGCTGCCTCAAAATTGAGTATTAAGTTTCAGTTGCTAAAAAATGGTCATTATAAAAATTTAGTTCAAAGCTAGTGTGCGCATTGACGATAAAAGGAAAAACGGTGAAAGCTTCTACGAAAAGCTGTGCAATCATACTGCCACGGATGAAGAAGGTTCCTTCATTCAACATAAAGACGTCTTTCCTGCTGCTATCGCTTTCGTCGACTTTGTCGTTGCAATATGATCGAATTGAGTTGTAGTGCAATTGTGTTCACAAGCACATCTTGTCATATAGACTGATATTTGACAAGCTTTGAGCAACTAGTGATATGAGCTCGTCACTATACAGTTCGTTAGCACTGCTGACAATCAGTAGGTATGGAGGTATACATTTTGGTAGTTCAACACATACTCTTCATTTTGTAGCATAGCACAATTTAGAACTCCCCAGATCACTGCCATAAGTGTTCGCTACGTTCTATACCACAAACGAAATTCATTATTTCTTGAATTAAAGGGGTCAATGTCAGTGTTTCTGAAGAAATCTTCAATTTCTTTATGTCATCCGGGAACAAATGAAGAAATCTTCTGCTGGGCAAAGACCTTCCATTGCACTTTCAATAATCATTCGAAAGCATAAATCTCTGGCTACTCAGCTATATAACTTTCTGAGCCTTTTTATAAGCTGTGGCAGAAATAAAGCATTTGTGTTCCACGCACGCATATTTCTCGCAAGGCAGAACTGTTTCCCGGTGAGTCACAGTTGGATAGCGTAAGTTATGAACATTCCAACGAAGTGCTTATTTTCTGGAAAAACCGTTTCACTGCAGTGTAGCAGGGAAAATAAAAATGAGTTCCACAGAAGCGGTTCGTTTGTTTGTTGGCTTATAGGTGTGCTGGGAGGAAGGAGAGGAGGAGGCCGGCCGTGGATTCTTCGACCGACCTCGTTGCAGCGACTCACACGTGGTATTCAATTTTTCAATTTGAGATTTTTTCTCCACTTTGAAAGAAACTCCAAAATGAAATGTATGACTCTGATACTACAAGATTTACCCTACAATGTGATTTTCGTACTTCCAGCGAAATCATAGTAAAAGCGCGCATCTGGTGTAAAACATTATTTATTTTTAATGCTACAGCGTTATAAAAAGGTCTTTTTTTTTTGAAAAAGGACCTGGTGCGGCTCTAGTTAAGGATTTAAACTACACAACGATTACTAAACTCTTATAAAAGATTATTGTCCGGCGAAAAGTGATATTTCTTCGTTTGCTCTCAGATAACAAGTCGATTTACTTCGTAGCCTGTGCAATACATGAGTGAGATAACATGGCGGTGTCATTTGCAGTTCGAATACTGCCTTGTCTCATTGCTACGGTGAGACAGCATTCTGTTCAGATGGTCAGAAGCACAGTAGACACGTGTGTGGAAGGTAGGTGGAAATCCACTGATATGTGTACTATGTGCTTCATGACGTGATAATTACTAATTGGGTTCTTACAGTTATATATTGTGACACCTCTGAGGAAAATGTCTGTCGGAGGTCTTCTAGCGGCCGAATCGTTCATCATAGCAGACTTGCTACAGGTAAACTTCATATTTAGCACTTCTTCACAAAAGAAGAGGAAAGAACTCAGTTGGAAGTGAATAAGACGATGGAACACCACCGGCGATAGGCTGTGTCTATGTGCAGGGGATGGGAAGCGTCACTCGAGCACATCCACTTCAACGAGTAGGTGACTCGACACCGATCATTGGTGGCACACTCGTTCTTTCGTGCTGTGCACTTCGCTCTCCTATCAATAATAAACAATTAAAGGTGAAGAAATTGATACGAATGCGATAATTTCTCATACTTTGTATATTCTAACGTTTAATTCTCCATGAACTCCTGGCAAACCAATTTTATTCTCTACCTCAAACGAACCGCTCGCTCCCGTCACTTCATTGCGAACTGCATATCACTTTAAATGACCTCCCAGCTGGCAAATCAAAGATCGCTGCTGAACAGTACAATATTATAATGTTATCAAGTAAGCGACCATATATATATATTCGTATAATATGAAATGTTCCAGTGATCTATAAAGGAGTGGCACATTGTTATTGCAATTTCTAGAGCAGAGTCACCTAGGAACGAAAGTTCGAGTTAGTTTCTGGCTTATGGTATGACTAAATAAAAAATTGTCATTGGTTGTATGTCCACGACGACCTGAGAAACGAAAATGTGATGGAACAAGTTGGTGAACAAAAAATGTTCAACAGTTGCATAGTTTTTCTTATTTTGAGCACTTATGTTTGACGTGCTCAGCAAATTGCTTACACTTTGCCGTTATCAAGATCCACCTCTAAATCTCCCAGAGTCGTGATCGGAGTTCAAGAATACGACAAGACTAGGTAAGTTCAGTCACAAGGAATCATTTCCACGCAAGTAATCAAGGCCGAGAGCTTTATCGTTTCTTCGTTTACCCTTTTGATTTTTCTCGTACGAAGAAACCTCTCAAGCCCTTAGAGCAGCTGACCGTTTTCGCTCTTATTAAGAAATGTGCGCATTTTTTCTTCGAAAAGCGGAGACGTTAAAACTTTTCTTGCTACGTTTAAAGTGGACAAATTTAAAAGTATATGTATGCACTTTTGATGATGAAAATTCCATTTTATCTTAATGTGATTTACCATACCTTCTTCACGTTGTCCTTCCCTTCCAATGGTGGAAGTCGATGACCTATCCTGACTTTCAAGTCAGCAATTTATTCACTGGCGATATCCTCACCAACTTCAACGGAAAGATGTTTGTCTTTATGTAACCAATTGTAACAATCAAGAAAGGAATCAGAACGTAATATGATTGTTTTGGAGGCACTGTGGCCGAAGTCGCGGCCTGCGTGGAGCCGAGCTCCACCTTCACCTCTCTCCTGCAGTCAACAGCAACGTCGTGTGGAACGCCACAGCCAGGTTATCTTCGAGATTGCACGGAGACTCACTCAGTCAGTATTCTAGCACGTTCAAGAAGAAATAGACGGAAAAACGAATCGAATGCTTTAGGTTTTGTGATCCGCACAGTGAAGAGAAACATTGTGAAGGCGGATCAATAAAATGTGAAGTGTCACATATGACTGTTTCTAATTTGAAAATATCGTCACACTTTTACAGTAATTGTCCTGTTTCCCAAAAACCTGAGAAATCCTTATTCGGGCTGATGGTTAGCGTTGGTGTGAAACCTATTGAAATTAGTTTGGAGTATACAAAAGGCCATTTACGAAGAATAACTACTGATTTGACTCGTTGTACTTTTACCTTCTTGATAGAAACAGATCTGGCCCTGATCTTCTTGTGGGCTCTCCACTGTTTCTATCTGGTAATTTATAACACAAGAACGATACTGCAGTGGTAGCTATGTCAGATTTGATTGGGGCAAACTCAGATAGTCGAGTTGGTGTTTCAACGCTGTATTAATCCTACTAGACTGCAGAGGAAACGATTCGACCAGCATACATCGAGGTTCACGTTATAAGAAGAAAATCCTCGATCATCCTGGACGAAAAATTTCCGCGTCCGTTCACTATAATGGACGCGATGAAGCCAATCGCTTGTAAGGAGTGCTGCAATCTGCGCAGTAGATGTGATCGTAATTTTACACATCATGAAACCACTAGAGTTATTTGCAAGAATGCGAACTATTCTGGAGGAATCGTCTTTCCAGTCAAATGCTCAGAAAATGCGTGGGAAGTACTACGAGCTCTTTGTGACTACGGTGGTCACCGAGTAGGGTTGTTAAAGGCGGAATGTAAAAATTGAGATCTATTGGCACGTTTAGAATGGAAGGAATTACCGTCCATACACGGGATGCACCAAAGACGTGACTAGATGAGCGCTTCTTGGCAACAGGCTCCATTACAGATGTGCCCGAAAAAGTATTTCTTGGCAATCCTGCTCATCGATTTGTTCAACGTCGCGTTACCATGATATTTGTCCATACGGTGAATGCCGCGAATGTTTACGTCTCTTACCTACTTTGAAATTACTTCCAATAATGATTTTTGGAGAACTCAGTCCATGCATCTTGCGCAGCTTTTGGAGGATTATCTATAAGTGACATCGTTCTTGGTGTTGTTCTTCCAAACAATAGTGGGTTGCATACTAGAAGTGGTGTAATCAAACGTAGTGGAAATAGTAAAGGCAAGAAGATGTACAGTTTTATTAGATTTTTAGTCTAATCAAAATCCTGCATACGGCCTTACTTTTTGAGATTGCTTTCTGAATATACGTTACATTAGCTTATTAAGCTGACATAGATTTGTACACAATATTAATTTTACTGAGTTACAAACTATCCATTTTTGAAAACTTCCCAAGGTGTGTCTCTTTTTCGAAGCCAGTTGCTCACGTTTCGGAGACTGGCTTTCGCAGGTTCTACAGAAACTATGTCATATATATATATATATATATATATACATACATATATATATATACATATATATATATATAATCGTAGTCTAGTACAAAATTCAATTCAAATGTCTATATGTTATAAGAAACTTGCCGTCTACCTTCCCATATAAGAAAGGCCACCGGCAGTAGTCTAATGTGCTTTACTCAAACTTAAAGGTCTGTTTGAACTAAGGAGTCGTATCATTTGTGATGTTTAACCACTCTTCCCTTCTGTTCTTTCTTAGAATCTTGTAATTTATCCAACAAGTTTTGAGAGATTTCAGTGCGGACGCCTTCGACTCGTGCCATAAGAGTCTAATTATCACCAGAACTCGTCACCATTATGCCATTCTGTCCTGTATATATGCAGAAAAATACCTGTCCAGCTTTTCGACTACACGTCTTAATGTCCTTTTAAGCGGACACGAAATGAGCTACTCAATCCGCTCATGTATTTGCCACCACTTTTCGTACAAGGATCAGGTATAATGGCCCCAAACTTATGCAGCTTCCTGCTGTACTGTTAGGACATCACACAATCCTCTGTTTTATCAATACTTTGTATGATTGCTTATGTAAAAGCGTAAGAAGTCACTCGTGATTGCGGTGACTAGCTCCAAGCGTAATGACTAACGCTTAGAAAACGATTTTCACGTCTTATTGATGCTATTTTGCTTTAAAGCAGCTTACGGCGACGAGTTCAAGTGTTAGATCGTAACGAATTCAAAATTAGAAAGGTTATGCTAAATCTGAACTCGAAAGCTTCATTGTGCTGAAGGTTAAAGCTTCAAATATAAAATTAATGTAATAAGATCATTAATTGGTGTCATCTGAGCTTATTCTCTCCTTGTCATGTAGCGACTGTGGCTGCTTCACGTTCTCCACATATTTGTATCGTGCCGCTAAATCAAGCAGCGATTACTGCACAGTATGATAGAAAGTTCTAGATCTGGTATGACATCTCGAGTGGTATACGTACGTTTCGGCGTTCTCGCATGCCTCATCACTACCATATGCTCTACGGCTCACCCCTGCTGTGACTAGCAATCGACGCCGAGCTGTATCACTCTACGTCAAGTTAAATGATCACTTGATATTGCGTTCCAAAGTGATTGACTGTCATTTACATGGCTTACGTTTGTTACGGAGCACATGTAACAATATCTTCCAGTCAACTATTTCGAGACTTCGCTTGAAATTTCAATTAGACTGGTTATCGTGCGCATTCGCTCTCTATCATATGCACCCACATAAAATATGTTTACTAATGAATTCACTTAAGATCAATAGATTGGGCTCTCTAAAATTTCTTAGATGTTAACGATTCACCATAGATAGAGAAAATTGACAAAACTTCTTTCCCCTTCACAATTACTTTTCTTGAACTCGCGGAATCAACAAACATTTCACCGAGAGGAAATGTGGTTGTGTTCCCAGAATATACTCATTATTTTTCTATCGGCGTAATATTTACAAATAATAAATCACAATGGAACTTGCCTAAAATAATGAACATTATCATTGTGAGTATCATAAGCAGAGCATAGAAAAAAAAACTCCATCGCCGGCTCAGAGATGATGTGGGTGCCACTAATGCCAATGTCGACTAGGTTGCCCAAGAAGATGGTGAGAAGCCACATCGCCTAAAGTCATTGAAATCAAATGTTGCTCTGAACATCATGTCATTTCCCGGCGACCTTATTCCTACATGACCTTGCATTTGATATACTTCACCGACATGATCTTGTATCGAATACGTTCCACGATATGGCCTGATGTTTTTTATAAGTAAATGTAAAAACTTAGCTTATCTGCTCTAAACAAGCTTACCTCTTTCCACAGAGCACTTTATCTGGTGAAATTGAGGCTATGAGATATACAAATATTTTTCAAGAAAACAGGCCCATTTATTCCATTATGATATCAAAGCCAATTTATATTTGTTCTGTGATTTGCGATGAAGCCATCAATTTGCACGGCTGTTACTTTTACATGTAAAATTTTGATTTTCTTTCTATCAATAGGCATTTGAATTTTTGTAGAAACAAATAGATGTGGATTTGAAATAAAATTTGGAAGTCAGAAGAGAAACTAAGATGAGCGCACGCTTTTTAATACGAGGATAAATGGAGATGCGTACGTCTAGGCGATTGCGAGCATGTTTTCGTAGTCGACAAATGCTATATTAAGAAGGAGATGATTATGCCGATTAGTATCTTATAACCAGCTGTCATAAAAGCTTAATTTGATTAATTAATTTAATTTAAAAGCTTTTTAATTTATTAAAATTTTTAAAAGCTGACATAAATGACAAATACCTTCCTGAATTATCTAATAATTCTAAGTTGCTAAAAGTGACTAATTCGGTTGGAGCTCTGACGTCTTCGTCATCATCAAAGCAGCGCATATCAGGTTGATGGTCCACAGCTGCTTGTCTTTGCGTTGCGTGTCTTCTTGGTCGTAATGAGTCGAATGTACAAAGGGTCCTGCCAAGTGAAGTGATTTAATTCGAGTAATAACTTTCCTCAACCAAGAAGATTCGATTCGACAGAATTACGGAAAGCTACACCATGACGACGACAAGACCGTGCACCACCGACTCGGATCACTGCTGCTATGACGAACGCGTTGAAACGTCAATTGAAGAAATCATTGTTCAGGTCGCTTCATGTTAGCTCATCAATTCAAGAAGGAAATGTGAATACACTTTTCTTCAATCCTAGATACTCTTTGTACGTGGACTTTCATCAGTCATCAGAGATCCCTGGATGCGCATCATTTGCACTTGCTGTTATGCGCAGGAGGAAAACGGAGAATAGATTCCATGGAGTACAGGAAATGAGCAAAGTGAGCGGCAATTGTAGTGCTTTCTTCAGGCACAGTTACCCCATATGAGTTCTATCATTGGTCTGTGATACTATGACTTTGAAGTCTGCGATCTTATATGGTAAAAAAACTGCACTTCATTTAGATTTTCATATGCAGCTCGGATCTGAAAGACAGACAAAGAATTCTGGCAGATTTTTTTGATGCAGGGGATCGTCTCCCGAGTATTTTCATGGAACGCTAAGATGCGAAACAAGTTCTGAGCCAAACTCGGCACTGATCCAGAAAACGTCGACGAGTAGCTTGCATGTTTCGCGTGGGTCTTTGCTAGTCGGCTAGTTACATAACGAAAACTTCTCTGAAATTACGTTGCCAATAAAAATAGGAACGAATCTTCGGCCTACAGCCGATCTGAGTCACTAAGCGCATATGGAATGATGGAACATGTGATAAGGCAACACTTTCACTTTGTGCGGATGCGGTCGATTTCGAACTCTAATCTTACAAGACGTCTTTAAGCAATTTTCGCTCTTATAGAAAAACGATCCTTTATGGAAAGTGTGTTATAGACAGAAATCCAGCAGAATACTTGTTTCCAAGAGCACATTTCCCTTATCAGTAATCACTTTTAACCCTTTGGAGACAACGCGCTTTCTGCTTTCTCAAGAGTTCACTAGTCAATCGATAGCTTAAGTCTTAAGCAGCATAGTTCTAGAATACCTTGTTTAGTGTGCTGTAGCAGCGAAGCTAAAATTAACTTTCACACTCGGCGCGTTTCGGCGTGTTTTTCGCTGCATAGAGCATTTCTCCCAGACTTTCAGCCTCATAGATTCATGCTACATCCATGAATATACTTTACATGTTTTGCAAACACTGTCGATAACCTAAAGAAGTGGCCGTCTCCTTAGAATTATAGTATGATGACCAACCTGTAAAAGACTTTTCACGCTGGGCGCAGACTGCGAATACGCAAATTCGAGACCGGTCACGGAGAGAAGTACTTCGCCTAGAGTGATCACGATGAATTGTGGCACCACCCAGAGTATGGAGACCGTGTTTGGTCGTACCTGAATCAATTCAGTGATGTATGTTTTCGGGATGTGAAGACGATCAGAACATAAGGTCAGAACAGCATTGTGAGTAATATTCAAGGATTAAAATTCAGCTTTAATTAGTCGACACCTTGCCAAAAAAAAACTGTTCGGACTGTCGCTAAGCATATTCATGAGTGATTTAATAGTCTAGAAAGTAAATGAGATGGCCTCCTTGAGCTATGAAGTGATAGCACTAATACAGATATGAGAAAAAGGCGCGTTACAACGCCAAATGGGACGTACCAGCTCGTGGTAATCACCCTCATTGGATTTGCTGTGCACATGCAGCACCGTCACAGAACCCATTTGCGCGTGCAATTGGAATGCAGCTGAATTTGAATCGAAACACGAAAATAGTATAATCGACACTTTCTTTCAACTCGAGTTCATCTCTACGATCATCGGTGAAATTTTTCACTCAGACTAGAGAGCTTTTCACTCCTTAGAGCATCCTAGGTACTGATTGTCTACTGCAGAACAAGAAGCTCTACAAAAAGTAAGTCGATCAAGGTCAATGATTTGGGACTGCCAAAAGAAAGTACATTATCGAGTGCACCACGTCATGTGCGAAATAGAGTCATCGATCGACAAGTATCTCCATCTATTGAAATTAACTTTGCAGCTTTAGTTATGACTCTTTTTTGCCAAAACTGTCTAAAGTGCCTCACCGTAAACTTCATTTTGTTTGGACACGAACTGCCTTCACAACCCATTCCATAGTAAAGGGTATATTCACCACTATCAAAGAGAGCAGGAATGATGTTCACGAATTTACCGGACGTCAAGTCCTCTGATGCTACAATTTCATTTCTGGAATGGGAGGAAGAATTGACCACTAAGCTAGGTTTCATGTGCTAAGTTAATTTGCGATGTCCGCTTTCGTGTCAATAATTATTTCGGTCTCAATACTGCTTTAAGTGATTGTGTTATGATGTGTCTTTCAGTAAAGAGACGCATTTGTGACTTTCAACAGCATTCAATTCTCATCAATGAGGTTGTTACTGCAGCAATCGTACTTGTAACTGATAACGAAAACTCGTGCTGCGTTGCTTTGAGGAACGATAAAATAAATCCGCGAACCGCCGTTTTCCGTCTTTTCGGTCGCATACATGAATGTGCTGATCCGAAGGCTGAAGTTACGCGGTTTTATTGAGGATTATGTGAAAATAAATCTTCGTGAATGAACGAACCTATTACTGTCGTCGCTTTCGTGAACTCCAATCACGTATGCCTTCCCAGCCTCTGTGAGATTTAGAGTGTGGGTCTTAATGACGGCAAGGTGCAAACAATCTGTTCAGGACGTCAAGCGTAAGTGATTAAAATGAAAATCAATTTGCATTGTTAGACTTTCAATGCTCGCTAACTCTTTTCTCAGTTCCACCAAATTTTTTCTCGCTAATTATCACGAACATATTAATCGATGTCAATTTTCTGTTCAGCTAGACTGCATGCCAAATTTAGCTTAGGTTTTCGTATCTTAGAATTTTTTCATTTTAGGAATTACAACAACAAAAGGCTGCCCATTTGTACACCACTTGGACATTTTTGTATCAAGATTTGTCATCTTTTACTTGATTTCCAGCTCCAATATTGTACACTCCGGCCTCAATCTCCGTCCTACTGACTGGAAGATCACCTAAAACCAATTTACGTAATTTACTAAGTATAACATAGAGATAGCAAAGGTGAACGTGGGCGGCCGATTCATCGAGAAGCGGATGAAATTGATTTACCGGAATTCCACGGAGAGCTGAACATTAGAACATACAAAACACAAGAAATTATCGTACTCATAATAGTTCGTTAACTTTTGGTCGTTCATCATTGTTAAAAAAGATGTAGTTAGGGTATTAGAGAACGAATGCGCTAACCAATGATCGGCGTCGAGTCACCCACTCGTCGCAGTGGATATGTCCGACTGACGTTTCCAATCCTCTGCACGTAGACATGGCCTGTCGCCGGTGGCGGTTCCATCGTCTGTCACTTCCAACTGAGTTTTCTTCTTTATTTTTGGTGAAAAAGATTTGAATGTGATCCGTACCTGCAGAAAGCCTGCCATAATGAACGATAGGGCCGCCAGAAGGCCTCCAACAGACATTTTTCGCAGCGGTGTTATTTTACAAAACTGCAAAAACACGGTTAGTGATTATCACATCACCAACTATCCAATCCAAGTACTAATAAGCTTACAGCAACAGCTAGCACAGAAAAATTTATCCGAGAATGTTGAGTGATATGCAAAACTCTGTATTTAATATGCCTGGTAATCATTATTTGAGCCACGCATGTCAGTGGTCTGTTAATGAGGGCTGACTTATAGAGCCCGATACACGTGTTTCGATCTTGCGATCTCGTCAGTCGGGCAGTTGCCCTCTCTCGTCTTTTGCTAATCTCTGTGGTGCTCCAGTCCCCACAATAAGAGTTAACGACGACGTACGATTTACACTCTATGTCCGGTAAAAAACTCACCAAACACAGAGTGTTGTACACTCGAATGCTCGTGGCTAGTATATTCAATATATCATATCTTTTGCTTCGAGTGTTTTCTTAAGACCACAGCTCAAATTTCAATATGCCTGGTAATCATTATTTGAGCCACGCATGTCAGTGGTCTGTTAATGAGGGCTGACTTATAGAGCCCGATACACGTGTTTCGATCTTGCGATCTCGTCAGTCGGGCAGCCCTCATTGACAGACCACCGACATGCGTGGAGATATTTTGGTCGCGAAATCTTTATAAAGCTTATGAAGGATCATTATGTACCGAGTAAGGACGCCCTCTGGTTATCCAGAGCCTCTATAACCGCCTCTGTTTCCACTGAATCAAAGGCTTTTTTCAGATCGATAAAAGTGAGACAGAGTGGTTGTTTGTACTCTCGCGAAACTTCAATGAGTCTTGTGATCGTGTGGATGTGGTCCATGGTACTAAATCCTTTTCTGAACCCTGCTTGTTCGCATGGCTGTCCTTCGTCCAGTGTTCTGTCAATCCTGTTCAGGATGACTCGAGTAAAGAGTTTATAGACAACGGACAGCAAGCAGATTGGGCGATAATTGCCTATGTCGTGAAGGTTTCCCTTTTTGAACAACAATACGGTCTTGCTGGTTTTCCATTGAATAGGGACCTTGCATTCTGACAGGTAGCGAGTGAAGAGCCGAGCCGGGTGTTGATGAGAACTGGCGGCAGATTCTTCAGATGTTCTGGTCTAATCCTGTCTGGATCGGGTGTTGTTCTGTTCATCACCGACGATATAGGCATGTCGGATTTTGGAAGGGTTGACCGGTGGAGCAAAATTTTCGTCCTCTTTCAATTTATATGACAGGTAAGAGAGACATGGCTAGCGAAGAGATCCGAGTAGTATTGGTGGATGATTTTCTCCATATCCCTTCTCGAAGCTGTAAGTGTCCCGTCAGGGTATCGGAGTGCAATCATCTCGGTCTTATAGTTGGCGAAGCCTCGCTGAGCTTTACGAAAGTCTTCCCAACTTCTGCAGCTTCTGCATAACTGCTGCTCTTCTCTCTTTGCGTCCCGTAGCTGTCAAAAAATACATCAGAAGCATTTGTCATTCCTGAGAATATATCAGAAGATTCTTGAAATCAGTCGAAAATCGTTTCTGTTGTACTTGTTTCTACCTTTCTATAGCCCTCGTTTCCTTCAAAATCGCATTACTGCCAAGTGAACATGTCACTCGTTGACGAACACTCATCTCCAACATGATTCATTCAATCACAATGTTTTTATTTGAGGTTATTCGCCCTGTTGTAGAATTTGATAATGGAAGAGATTTGTATAAACAAAGACAACATGGCTTAGGTCACAGATGTCTCTATTTGGCCTTTACATGGAGTCACGATGACCTGCTCATGTATCAAGTCAGTGCTGCTTTCCATCCAGACAGATGTATCAATTTACGGACCGTGGAGGAATGGAAGGCTTTTTGAGCCTTGGGCGCGGGATCGAACCATCGATCGATTGACGTTTATGTTGCAGAGCACCTCTAATCATTGCGCTATACTGCTTTGTTATTTGCTGACTAAGTAATGCTTTTCAGTTTCTACATTGCCACTAGTCTCTGTTCAGGTCAAGCAATGCAACGTAAGGGGCTCCAGATGCCTAATATTATACCAGCAAGCGTACACGTTCTCACGAGTATCCTTACGACCCTAGTGAATTGATAGAAATTCATGTGGGTTTGCTTCTTGCTATGCGGAAAATCGCTTGTTATTGATTCATGTCGTTTCTTCTTACCCGTTTTTGTAACACTACTTCTGTTTTTGTAGATTAACGATGCAAGGAAAGCGATCAAAGTTCTATGGCTTCTGCAAAACGAGCATAAATTGGATCAGTTGCTCTGCTTGGATGTGGAATTCTTAGTTTGGGGAGTGGAGTACCCACAGAGACTAGCAAAAGACGAGAAAGTGTAACTGCCCGACTGACGAGATCGCAAGATCGAAACACGTGTATCGGGCTCTATATGTCAGCCCTCATTGACAGACCACTGACATGCGTGGCTCAAATAATGATTACCAGGCATATTGAAATTTGAGCTGTGGTCTTAAGAAAACACTCGAAACAAAAGATCTTACTTAATAGTTGGCAGCTGCGATACTTTACATCGCAGAAAGAGTTATAGCAGAGCAACGGCCTTGGTAGTGTAGTGCTAGCACGCGCCCTCGGTGAGAATGAAACAAGGGCTCAGCTCCCGCTCGAGATTTAGAGCTTCATGAGCTGTTCTTCACATTTTTCAGTGTTCTTAGATGTGTACTTATAACATCGTAGCACTCTATAAAGGTAGTTAGCCATTAAGAGACGGCCGTAGAAAGCGATGCGCGCAGAGAGAATTGTGCGATTTTCGTTGTTTGATTAAGGACTTCTTCTTTTTTCTGGCAAAAATTTCTGGAATTGTTGTGTCACTTTGATAAGACAAGATTTCCTCTACTCGCTCATATGCAACGATAGCGAAAGCAACAGCAAGACAGATAATTCAGAAAGAAGTATCGTCCGGAGTAGTGTGACTGCAAAGTTGTAAAGGTTCTATTACATCCACTGCTGATCGACAGAAGCGATGATTCGCACACCGTACCACTTTTCTATTCTCCTTTTTTGATCGTAATCATTGTATTCGTTTGGAATCAAAAATCGCTCCTCAAGTTGATAAGTTTTGAACAGTCACAACTAAATATATAGACATACTTCAGTTTTCGAAAAGGTGGGATGTTTTGGTGAGGTCATTTATGCAACATCAGAAGTAAAGAGAATTACTTATTTTTATTCAACGTCGATATAGTCACTTCTATTAGAATTTCGCATTATCAACGTTCAAATGTCTTCTACAGTAGAACTTTCTATTTCATCGTAACGAAATTGATTTCCACTGTGTCACGGTCATTTTCATTGGGTGTGACCACTGCAATGTCAGAGGATTTTGTCACCCGACATGCGGTGATCTAATGATTTGGCGCCGATTCCTTTATAGGTATGGGTATATCACTCTGGAAGAGATCGGCTGAACCGAAGGGCACCGTGAGTCTCCAAGGGCTGAACAGCAGCTGTCTAGTCCTGCATAAGTGCCGCACTAGACCTCATTAAAGGCTCAAGACATGTTGCCATGCTCCCAGATTATCACAAAATGATTTTATCAACACACAATTCTATTCTCCGTCTATGTGTAATTTCAGACTTTCATAACGGAAGGGAAGAATTTTGTCCGTCCCAAAAATACCTAGTTGCTACGTTAAAAATTGGAGCCAGGCTGTAACCCGCACAACTTTGTAATTCTAGAAAATAAATTCTGTGGTAGAAAATCCAGTGACAAATCAGATTAAATTACCGTTTTGGCGAAAGGATAGATGATCCCTTCGAATACAGGTACCATAATAATCACGATCAAAGGGTTGAGAATATTGATCTGCTTAGGAAGTGCATTAATCCATCCAATTCGTCCATCAAGTCTACGGGCTTGCAAAACCCACGTGGAACCCTGAGTACATTATATTAACCTTGGTAGTGAACCATGGTAAGAAACTGGAAGGAGAGAGTAGGTCGTTGCTCACCTGTTGATCGAAAAGGGCCCAGAACAAGAAGAGAGGACAGAAGAGGAGCACGATATTAACGAGGGAGCGAACAGCCTCGATCATTTCCAGAATGTGTTCTGGTGCTGCCCTGTGTAGCCAATGCGATGCGGGTCTAGCCGAACGTCTAAAAAGATTGAGTCAAGCGGAATTTTTTTCTGGTCATTTAGTGATTTTTTCACGAGCTGATATTTTATCTATGCTTCATGTTAAATTTTACATACAAAAAGCCTGCAGGTGGGCGACTATCAGTTTCTTTATAGGTGTAGTGAAACTTGCGCAGATTTAACAATCATTTCTAACATCATCAAAGCCTATAGAGATTACATTATGTAAAGAACAAAATCTGGCAGCCCTCTTTTTGATGAGCTCTGTATTCTTTCACAGAACATTTGCAATGAACAAAATTCCTTCTAGTAAGTTGTCAGATATATTTATTACGTTCTGCAACACTGATTTGATTGGATCATTATTACCTAGGGCACAGCAAAAAATTTTGGGTATTTTTGAAATGTTTCGTATTTTTTGCGCAAATTAACAACGAAGACAGCAATCATTATTCTTCATCGTATAGACCACCATTTTCCACGATTTCCTGCCATCGTCCTGCAAGATTTTGGATCTGCCCGAGATACCACCAGTTCTTTTGAATCGGAAAACTCCTGATATGCTTCTTCAGTTGATCAAATGAATCGAATCGGCGACAAATTGAAAATTGTTGCATTGATCAAAAGAGGCCATAATCGGAGCCCATGCGGGTCCTGGAGATGCTTCTTGTGGACAAAGTTAAATTGGTGCAACTTGTTGACAACGGTCCGCTGCAAGACACCAAGCTCCTTAGCCTAATTAAGAGTGCTTGATGAAGGCTCGGCATTTGAAGCGCTGTAAGTCACTTGAATCCAAGACAAATGGCCGGCTAGAACAAAGCATGTCTCCGAGGTTAAAATTGCGTTCTTTCAATTGCTTAAGCCATATGTCCGCAGTTGATTTTGTTGCCGTACCAACACCTTCACCCTCATCAATTCATCAACGGCTTTAAGAATAGTTAAGGCTTTTCTTCAATAATGGCGCATCAAGACAAGCAAATCGTACTGTTCAAGAGGCATTTCGAAGCTAAAACCAATAAACTATACATCTATATTTATTTATGCGTACATATATATATATATATATCCACGGACTTCCTTCTCTGAGGGATCCCGCCCGGTTAATCACGAGGGCACGTGGCGCGTCCCCAGGTGGTGGATAGGGGAATAAACGCGAGCCAAAAGCTACCGTGTGCTTCTCAGAGACGCAGATGGATTCAGGGGTGAGTTCCCTGCTTCTGCAGCACCGAGTTCACAAAAACTCTATTCTACGAGTCAAGTCGGCCAAAAGCCTGCAACCAAGCGGCTGGGAAGTACATGGGAGGCGGTTAGGAGTCGCCTCACAACAACTAAGCTCCTCCCGCTCTTCCGAGAGAGACTGGCAAGCTACTCGTGAGTACCCAGCCCCACGTTTAGAGCCTGGCAAGCTATACGTTGGGTATCACAAATGCCA
This sequence comes from Parelaphostrongylus tenuis, assembly GCA_019055375.1. Taxonomy (NCBI): domain Eukaryota; kingdom Metazoa; phylum Nematoda; class Chromadorea; order Rhabditida; family Metastrongylidae; genus Parelaphostrongylus; species Parelaphostrongylus tenuis. The sequence continues at coordinate 7,088 of JAHQIW010000239.1, read as the reverse complement.
AAAACAGTAACAAATATGGGCCTCATTCCCCTGACCCCGAAAGAGCCCCTGGTACGGCAGCGCCAGGTAGGACGAGTACGGAGAGGCTGCTAGAATCTCAGGGCCGAACTAGGCTGCCAAGATCGAAACGGACTAAAATGACGATCTGTACCTACAATGCAAGAACCCTTGCTAACGAATCCGCTGTAGCAGATTCACTGAATCAAGCAAGAAGGATAAAGTGCGACGTCATTGGCCTGGCTGAGACGAGAAGGAGCCATCCCTTTTCACGCTGTTTATGACATCGGAGAAGAACTGTTCCTTGGAAAGAGCGATCGCAGAGGTGTCGGCGGCGTTGGCGTCCTCGTCAAATCGAATTTGACCGTGAACATCTGATTCGTTTGAACAACTAACAACCCGTATCGGACGATTACGGTTGAAACGATGTGGTTCTTTGCCGGCTTTGACCATCTTCGTTGCTAACGCATCAACATAAAGCTATGACGAAGACGAAGTCGAAGCGTTCCATATGGACCTCGAAAAATTCTTCAGAGAAGATCATACATTCTTCAAGGTCATTGTCGGAGATTTTAACGCAAAAACTGGACCAGAAGAACGTCTGAAGAACGTCACAGGGACCCACGGACTAGAATGGAATGAACAGGGTGAGAGGCTATCTGAGTTTATCATGACGACCAAACCATCCATGGTAACTCGCAATTCCAAAAGCCTCATTCTCAGCGATGGACGTGGGAGTCTCCCAATGGAGAGTACCATAACGGAATAGATCACATCTTAGTAAATCGAAGGTTTTGCCTGACCACTGTCGCTGTTGTTCCTGAGTTCTACACAGGATCAGACCATCGCCTCCTTCGCACGTTCCGATTTTCGAGGAGAGGAGAGAAAGCTGCTAAATTCAAACAAAGAAGCCCGAGAACTATCATAAACTGGGATGTATTCAGATCATTAGTCGGCTCTTGGGAAGATACCGCTGTCGACAACATCGACGAAGAATACGATCGACTCGTTGAATATCTTAACGATAGCGCTATGAAAGCCGAGAGTCCTGAGGTCACGAAGAGACGCTTGTCTTCGCACACACTCGATCTGATACGTCAATGTGAAATCGCACGAGCTACAGGCAACCGAAACGTTACGTCCGAACTTGCGAAACGCTACAGAGAAGCGATAAAAGAAGACCTCAAAGAGAGAAGAGCAGCAGCTATGGCAGAAGCTGCAGAAGCTGGGAAGAGCATTCGCAGAGCCCAGCGAGGCTTCGCCAACTACAAGACAGAGATGATTGCACTCCGATACCCTGGACGGTACACTTACAGCTTCCAGAAGGGCTATGGAGAAAATCATCCACCAGTACTACTCGGATCTCTTCGCTAGCCATGTTCTCTTACCGTCATATAAATTGAAAGAGGACGAATATGTCGTTCCACCGGTCCTTCCTTCCGAAATCCGACATGCTATATCGTCGGTGAAAAACAGAACAACACCCGGTCCAGACAGGATTAGACCAGAACACCTGAAGAACCTGCGGCCAGTTCTCATCAACACCCTGGCTCGGCTCTTCACTCGCTACCTGTCAGAATGCACGGTCCCTATTCAATGGAAAACCAGCAAGACCGTATTGTTGTTCAAAAAGGGAGACCTTCACGACATAGGCTATTATCGCCCAATCTGCTTGCTGTCCGTTGTCTATAAACTCTTTACTCGAGTCATCCTAAACAGGATTGACAGAACACTGGACGAAGGACAGCCATGCGAACAAGCAGGGTTCCGAAAAGGATTTAGTACCATAGACCACATCCACACGATTACAAGACTCATTGAATGTTTCACGAGAGTACAAACAACCACTCTGTCTCACTTTCATCGATCTGAGGAAAGCCTTTGATTCAGTGGAAACAGAAGCGGTTATAGAGGCTTTGGATAACCAGGGCGTCCCTACTCGGCACATAATGATCCTTCGTGAGCTTTATAAAGATTTCACGACAAAAATATCTCCATTATACAACAATATCACCATTGACGTGAGAAGAGGGGTTCGACAAGGCGATACAATTTCGCCAAAACTATTCACTGCCACCTTGCAGAACGTCATGCGAACATTAGAATGGGACGATATGGGAGTGAAAATCGACGGTCAACAATTAAAGCCATCTTCGCTTTGCTGACGATATCGTTCTCATAACACCAAACATCAGCCAAACGCAACGAATGTTGACCGATTACGAAACGCCTGTGGAAAGATTGGTCTTCCAAGTGAATCTAAGGAAAACGATGTTCATGAGGAACGGATGGGTTTCGAATGCCCCATTCACGCTCAACGGAACGACAATCTCCGAATGCTCCAGTTACGTCTATCTAGGTCGTGAAATCAACATGATGAACGACCTAGCTCCAGAGTTGAACAGGAGGAAACGAGCGGTTGGGGACATGTTCAAGAGCATCGAAGATGTAGTGAAGAGGACTAAAGAACATCCGACTCCGTGCTCACCTTTTCGACTCGACTATTATACCTGCCCTAACGTATGCAGCAAAAACCTGATCGCTACGTAAGCAGGATGAAAGATCACTTGGCGTTGTTGAACGCGTAGTGAAAAGGTCGATGCTAGGAGTATCCCGTATTTCGCAAATGAGAGAAAGGATCCGAAGTTTCGATCTACTTCAACGATCAAAAATCAGAGACGCCACGCAGGATATCGAAAATAAGGTCGGGCCGTACACGTGATGCGCTTCAACGACAACCGATGGACAAGAGCTATTACCGACTGGATTCCTCGGGACGTCAAGCGCTCTGAGGAAGACCACTGATCCGTTTGTCCGATTTCTTCACGAAAGCGATAGAAGAGAGATATGATGCTCAGCAAATCCCTAGAGCGAGGATGACCCACTGTGCTACTTTTGCACGCGATAGGGAAAAATGAAGAGTTGCTGGTACACGCTCGAGTTACTCGACGACCAACGGGACCACAGGTGACAGGTGATATATATTTGAAACTATCATCAAAAGACGACGCAGAAATGTCAAAAATAAGAGCTTCAGAAATTTTTCAGAATTCTTTACTCAATATAAAAGAAATGTGTGGGCATTTCTGCAGTACATTTACACTATCGTTTTTGAATGACTCACTGGAATAGCGTTCTCATCGTGGCCAAGTAGATGCAGCTAACCAACGCGCTGGCAACGTTATCGCGGCTCGGTGGATACTTCTTGTATATCCTCCACCCGCCAAGGAAGATTAATAGCGCCACTACCATGAGCAATCCGGGTACACCTATAACAGAGTCACAATAGCATCAAGTTTAATTCTAAGTATTCAATTGAAAAAAATTCATATTATCAGCACTCTTTATATCCATAGTTTGACAGTAGTATATTCAATCAAAGAGAAATACCGAAAGCGAGTGGGAAGCAGTATTGCGACCCAAAACAGCTAATTCGGCCACGCAGAATCGGCGTTACGAGTGTGGCGATCAAACGATCCAGCATTTATGGCAAAATAGAAAAAGGAGAAAAACTGCTCACGCAAATCGCTCTGATTCTCAGAAAACTGGAAAGAAGAAGCTCATCCACAATCTATTTTTACTCAAAAATACACGAAACCAATTTACTTGATCGGCAGCAAAAGCTGACACACATGGCTTGATGGAACCCGTACCAACAGCAATTATGAATAAACCGCTGAAGTCAAACACTTTCCTTGCAGCTGCAATGGCACGGTTCACTGTAACACAAAAAAGGAGAAATGTTAATGATACTTACTCATATCTAAAGTTGGAATAGCGCCGCATGAAAGCAAAACATGACCGAGCACATAGATGGACGATCCATAAAGGATTACCTAAACACGGCTAATATAAGTGGAATAGAATGATTCTGAATGAAATGTAAACTTTGAGGAGCGTTTCTGTCAGCATCCAGTTTCTACATGTGATGCAACTTTCGACTAGGAATTTCAGTCAAGGTTTCAGTAGCGATATCCGCATGACGTATTCATTTGTCTCAGCAGACGCTATAGTTGCAGCGCCTTCCATAACAGTTGTAATTCGATGCTTTGTTTTGGACAGCTTTGTATTGCATGTTCGTCGAAAAAACCATTGCCTGGGAATGGCCACGCCATTGACATCTTCCTTCAATGCAATGCAGTAGATATTTCTCAGGCCGCCATCATGTTCCCACCCATTTCATTCGTATCTGCCACAGGCGAAATCATTCATATTTGCGCTCAGCTATCTTTTTATCACCTATATATTCCAAGTTATTACGGATATATTGAGATAAAATCCATCTTCTCATATGCAGGCTGCATGTTTTCATTATAATTATATAGATCATGCTATGGTCGGATATTTCTTATGTGCTTAATTACCAAAGTTTGGGGTCTGCTATCTAGCAGCCATAAATATTATAAATGCCATATCAACCATAAATGCTTAGCGTGGCAATTCATGAAGTCCTGCATTTTATATTGTGTTCTGTTCTGAACCAGCTGTTAACAAAGAGTTTCCCCAGCACAGGTTCTTGTGTAAGTTCAAACATGTCTGATTATGATTTCGACAATCAGCAATCTCAGATGGAGTTTATGAACCTTTTCCACTCACTTATGCTACCTTTTGTTTACCAACCTTGAAATCTAGCTTGGCTTTTGGAAGAACTTCCATAGTACGTTATACTGACGGTAAGAAGACCATGCTCCGTGCGCGGAGTAGTTTAGCAGATGTATGTTCGATTTTCATCACGGATTCGTTGCTATTTATGTAGTAAAATTTCAAGCTCGGAACTACTTTTATTATCATGATAAGATACAATTCTATTAGAGGGTTCCCTACAAACTTACTTGTAGTAAAAAGGCAGCTCAATTATACTAAAAATTCCTACTTCTTGATACACAACCCACATGGACGAGATAACGATAATTCAACTTTTTTTAAGCTTTCTTCGACAAAACTCTACAGTGGTAACTGACGGAACGCTACAATTTACGATTTGGCGAAACAAATCTATGTGTGGATTTTTTTAGTATATATCTAAAGAAGGGGTAGAAAGACAGTTTTAAATTTCAGAGAGTTGAGAACTTTTTCTCTCTCAAAATGCAGTGCTTTAAAGGGAATATTCGAGTTGTTTTCATTTACCCGTACCTTCATTGTGGTTATATATATCATATTCTAGCCTAAATGTGGCGAGATTTCTTTTGGAAGACGATGAAGAACTAAATTTCATTAGAAAACTACCACACTGTCATCGGAAGACGTCCGTCATGTGGCGACCGCTTCGCGTGCCGGGAGAAATATCGATGCGGTCCGAAACGTGCTCAATTTCGCAGCCAATTTTTTGGTCCGTGTGATTTAATTTTGATTTTAGGCGAATTTTTCGCTACAGAAAGATTGGATCTTACTAAAGGGACTTCTATAAATGTATTTTCGGTGGATTGAACGTCCGGTAGTTCCAAAAGTTTCCAGATTAAAAAAGTATGGGGAACAGGGTTGTTCATTCCGAATCGTGTGGAAGGCAGTCAACTTGTGTGGAAGTAATCGTGTTTCCTTTTCTCCGTAAAAGAGTTTTTCACTAGACTATTAGTAGTCATTCGAGAATTTGAAAAAAGTCGATAATAACGTTGAACCTGGTTAGAGAAGAGACTCTAATAGTGAGATTTTGTAACGAAAATGAAGATAACCTTGCCTTTGTAGTGCGCTGCTGCCACTACCGGTGGTTTTTTTGATATTACATATTGAATTTTGCTTTATTCTAGTATATAATACAGGAAGTGAATGCTCATAAAGTAGCATAGCAAATAATTTCTTCGAATCTGTAGAAACCGCATTTTTTAAAGTCAATTAGTAATAACAAGGTCGCGAATCATCGATGAAGTGACATTGAATCACAGTGTGCAGTATAATTTTTGACAAACAAATAGTTGTTTCGTTGATTGTTTTGTAGTTCTATCAACCAGATCTGGCTTTATTGAAGTCTCTCACATCATACTGTACAATTTAGTAACAGTTAAATTCCTTCTAGTTGTTATAAATCCAAATTTTATGAGAAAATTACCACGTTGTAACTACAACGTGCTACACTCGCTGCACTCGCTCACAATGCCGTGCGATAAATCAATGTAGGACTCAACGGAATAGAATTTGACCCGTACTGATCTTTTTGAGAAGCGAGACAAGTTGTGAAGCGCCACTAATCTGAGTATCAGTAACTGTAATTGTAAGAAGGACTCCATCAAGATCTCATGTAAGCTTTTGGGTTGGCAAGAAATTTCCCGACTTTTTCGTTTTTGTTGATTATTTTCTCAGCACTCAAATTTTGTTCTTACTATCGTTCAAGCAGTTTCTTGCATTTATTTCGATATATAACATTTGTACATTTTCTCTAAGAAGATCTGTCCCGTGAGCAAGAACGGTTGTTGATGCTACAAGAGTATGTTCCGTGCCAAATCAGCACTTGAACCCCCACGATACTCATGCAAGTATCAACAATAGTTTTTGCTCTCGGAACAGTTCCATCTTAGAACAATACGCAAGTGTTATATATCAAAATAACCACAAGAAATTGCTCTTAACGACAGTCATAGCAAAAACTTAAATTTCAATAAACTTGTCAATATTATTTGAGCCAACATGTCATGTGATCTGGTAAGAGCTCTTCTACAGACCGGATACATGTGTTTCGTCTTTACAGACTCGTCAGTCGGCAGAACCCGTCATCTTTCGATCTTTTGATTAGTCAGTTCTCTCGGGAGCTTGCTCTCCATGCAGAGAGATATCGAAGAAGAACGTTTTACACTCCTAAATGCACTCTTGAAAACTCATATGCATGAAAAAAATTTTCAACAAAAATGAAAAGTCCGGAAAATTTCTTGTCAACCCAATATGAACAGGATATCGGTCATTTTTTACATCAAGGTTTAATGGAGGTCGAAGTCAAAGGTTTGATTTCCTACTGTCAGCTAACATAATCCGACTGCTACAGGATAAATTGTTATCAGAGGAGAATTAATATCGGTCTCAAATCGCCTAAGGTCAGTCCTGTATTGTGGGGAATAGCGAATAGATCTAACTCACTTAGTGTGAATAGTGTTCTATACGAAAAG
>JAHQIW010000238.1:0-131819 GCA_019055375.1 Parelaphostrongylus tenuis | reverse complement strand
TTTATATAAATGAAAGGACTGCACTTTTGTTATGCTCTTATTCATCACTTGATGATTTACGATTCTCAATGGCTTTATCTGTTGTCGTAAAACATGCCGGACGCACTTTATTTCCAACATTGTGCAGATTCACCGAAACCATTGATTCCTGGCCATTGACTTGGATCGAAACACCAGATGCTGCTTTTCGGGGACTTAAATTTGGGTGATTCAAAATTTACATATAATATTGAGAGAGCAATAAGTAAGAAAGGGAGGTAGTCAAGTGTGTACCCAATAATACAGTCTCGTGAATAACGGAAGATTTACTTTCGATTATACCGTTTCCAGAAGTACATTTTTTAGTTTCGTGGGAAAGGATTTGTTACGAAATCATTGTCCCAGTGAAGAGAATTCGGCAATGAGTTCTACCTCATAGAATGGAGTAGTAGAAAGGAACAGTGTGATTGGATGACGTTAACTTGGCTTGGAGTAAGTGGAAATGGTCGTAAGGTCACTGTGGTTTATCATCTTGGAATGCCTAGTGTGTATCGCTATGTATGGGATATCGGGTATGGAAGCAACGTAATTTCACAGATGGGATAGTTATCATGAGACCCTCAAGCTCAGTTTGAAGCCGCACCGGACCAACCAAGCCCTTGTCGCCTCGGTTGTCTGAAAATCATGCCAAACTAGTCTGGTACAGAAGTTCTCAGATTTCGAATGGTTGCCAACAACTCCTATGGAAAGTTTCTGTCCAGCTAATGTAGCCGGTTCTAGTTTGCTCTTATAACCGAAAAGTGCCAAAACTACTGAGCAACTTATAATTCACGGAAGGGTGTATCCGCTGCTCTTCTAAAAAGCAATATAGGTTATTATTTGTTGGAAAACTCACGTTGTTTTATTATAGTAGTGCGTCAATTTACATATCAATAAAACAAATTTGATCACGCTGCCGTTCTTCGAAAATCTGTGAGAAGATCATAGAATTTCGAGAGTTTACTGCCACCACAATATTTCTACAATTTATGAAATGAGAAGGGATTTTAATGGTAACTTCTGTTTAGGCTGAAAAAACGTTTTCTCCTAACGAATACACTACAAGAACAGATGCTCTCACATTATTCACCGACGTTTATGATTTCAAACATGAACTCATCGAGCTCATTATTTCTAATCGAATTTTATGTAACCATAGCACAATTCTGATGCACAATCCACCCAATGTGATGAATCAACTGAAACTTTGTTTCAGCTGCCGTGATGATCACTAACAATTATAATTTACAATGGAAGACCGGTGAACTCTATTTTACAAAGAAGTGATATAACCAAACACTGATAAGGTGTGAACACATCTTGTGTGCGAATTTTTATACTTAACAATGATTTTGCGAGACTCATTAATGTTTTATTATTGGATTACATGTCGAGTACCATTTAGACGGCCACGATTAGTATCTTTGTCAATCTCACTCTCTGTTTTCCCTTAGAAGAAATATCTGGATTAAAAAGATTTCTGGAGATAAAGTGACGACATGGGGAGAGACAACACTCTCATTTAGGAATGTCGTGAGATTAACGGTAGTAAAGTATAATGATGTTAAGCATTACTAAATAAGGCTGAATATGGATGAGAGGTGTTTGGAGAATCAAAGCAGTAACGTCTCTCGATCACACTATTATTAGGGCTGGTCAAGATTTAAAAATTCAAGCTAGATCTTCATGCGCGGCTGAAAATTAACATAGACACATTTGTTTGCGATACGAAATTAGACCTTGTTAGCAATGTGTTCACCCATTCCGTACCGTTCGGTTACAGCGCCACAGATCCTCTATTAGAGCATGTCCTTCTAACGCGAGTCTCATCTTCACCGATAATAGTATTTATTCATTAATCAGTGATCAATAAAAATATGACAAGCTGGATACTGAGATCATTTCTGTACTGTTCTATTCAATTTTTTCTGTTCGCAGAGAAAAAAAAAAGAAATTTTCGACTGCAAAAGGCAATATAAGAAGGCGGAATTTTGAATAACTTAGTCGGCGCATACTCGACAGCCTGCATTTATGCTCGTGAAAGGTCCAGAGCACTACGGATACTGTAATGTTCATACTGTTTGAAATAGGTCACTATAGCAAATTAATAAGGATTTGGTGCTGAGAAACCCTCTGGAGCTTCAGCAGTCGGTACCCCGTAATGAAGTTAGTTTAGCGACAAAATTACGCGCGAATCAGAAACCTTCATGAGGAACTCATCAAAATCAACCGTCAAAAGATTCTGCGAGGAAGATTCGTGAATTGGTTTATTATACAAGAATATGAACCACTTGATTTGAAAAGGAATAGTTTACACGGTTTGGTTCACGCTTCTTCGTTTCTAACAAAAAGTGACCACACAAGTTCTGATTTCATACACTCTTTCCATTACAATACTTTCAGTCTTTTCATTACCTTAAAAGTTTGATCAATTTTGAGTATTCATTCGAAATCTCGTGTGAAAATAATGAGAAATGCGCTTCATCTGGAGACGCAGAAAGTCCATATGTTATCGACGATTTGTAAACCCGCTTGGAATACGACGCTGGTCTAGCAACCTCTTTATATACTGCCCCGCAAATAGTGGGGGTTGGGAATTATACCACCTCTCTTTGCTACAGGTAGTACTTGATGTACGCAAATGGAGAGGAACGCACGTTTTGGAGTTTTTTCATCGCTTATGCACCATTGGTGACTTTATCGAGTACGACAAGTTGGTGTTTAGTATCGACGAACCTTAGAAGTTGTTTACAATAAATCATCGAATAAATTGTCAGAAAGTGTTGGGTTTTAGTCGAAGTCTCGGAAAACAGACGAATATAAAAATTGTTTTCATTTCATCAGCCATGAGCAGTCGACTTTTAATCACTGAAATGTCCGGTGATTCTAGCATTTGACATCTAGCGATTAGTTTATCACTGCAGTGTTGGCTAATCTTTTCACCGTGTAAGCAGTGTAACTAATTCGGCGTCGATTTCTGTATATGTAGAGGATGTACACTCCCACGAAGAATTGTTTCAAGCGAAGGTCACCGTGATAGTGATAAGGCCAGAGGGCCAAAACGTCTAGCTTTACAAGTGCCATAACAAGTCCCATGAAAGGCATAAAATGGGTTGTCAGAATGAATTATTTTACTGAAATATTATATAAAACCATAATATGAAGGTTCTTTGGCTCTCACGCGTCCTCTTATGACGTATGGTAACTCCTCAGATGAACTTGGTGGTAACATAACTAGAATACTCTAATACTTAAGCGACCTTCATGAGTCGTTACTACTCGATCTCAATAGATCGGGTAATATTCTTCAGAGACGATTCATTATCCCACGACGGAAGTTCATCCTGCATAATATTGATTCGCCAGCTCTCATACGAAGAATGAGTAGTGATCCGAACGTAGGTCGATGGTGTAGTGGTAGCTCACTTGCCCGGTATGGATTAAAGACGGGTTCGACTCCCGTCTGTTTTCGTGTTTTTGCTCACCATTCAATCCTCTTAGGTATGTATGAAACATCATAACACTGGGAAATATACAGCAAAAACACTAGAAATTGCGAGTGCTACCCCTCATATGAGCGTTTGAAGAGATATGATAGAACGTGTACTCGAGCCAAGGTCGTTTTGGCAAAGATAAGGCTTATATTATTTTGGTGAACTCTACTACGATTGGTTGCCGAATTGTGCTGCATTTTACTTTATAAAAATCGCCTGCAGTATTTGTTCGCTGATAAGACACTTCCATCCTATTTGTAGAAGCGTTTGAGCGGTTTTTCTCATCGGTTCTCATTCTCATAATGAATACAGCTATAGTTGAAATGAAAGTTAATCTAAAATTTCATAAATTTGCTGCATCACGCATTCGAAGTAAGATTTCTTTACCGGGATGTAAAGATTAAAGATATCTTTGCATTCGTATCACCTTGAGTGATTAGGTGATTAAGATAATTCGCCTTTCTAAAGACGAATGCGGCAGTGGATTAATCTCTGATTCACAATCGTTATCAAATATTCGTCGTAAAAGATCTGTGAACAAGAGAATTCGGTAGATGTACCTATACCCAAATGCAATTACCGTCATAGACGCCGATCAAGTGAACGAAACGAACGGCCGAAGTGCTGACTCTTATGGATTTTAAGAACGGTTTCCTTGAACAAGTGTCAGGTTTCAAGAAAATAATGACAGTTTTTGTTGATTTCATATTATGAACTTAGTATTATAATAAGCATTTTTTGCCCAAGGTGTTATTAATTGCCACTTTGAACATTATTTTCTGCTTACAGAAGATGCGGTCTTAGTGAAGGTATGACGGTTCAAAAAACAAGTTGTTAGACAAGCTGTGGTGAAGTGATTCTTTCTGCTTCATACAATCGTTCTACTACCCAATTCAGTCTTTTTCAACCTTGAAAAAAGGACAAAAAACCTCGGCTTGAAAAAAGCAATCCTCAAGGGATGGAGCGTAAATCTGATTCAGCTCATTAGCGCATATTCCGGAATCAGCACTTATGCTCGCGGGAAGATTCAGAATGTTAGGGATACTGTGCTGTCCATGTGAGCAGAATGGTTAAGTAAAGTCAAATTTGTAACCCGATCTTGGAAAAGGCATTGCTGACTGACACATAGTGAGATATTGTTTGTACGAAAGACACAATAAAACTGAACAGCATCGCTACTCTGATATAGTGAATTTGCTTAAAGGATGGCAGAGCGTTTGAGAGTGTGAGAGTTTTACTAGCATAACAGTGGCCTCGGTGCTGAGGAGCAGTACATGCTTCCGTATGGGCAAAACGCGGTTTAACTCCCGCTTGGAGTCAAAAGTTTTGCATGCCATGGAGAATCCTGGGCACATCATATGCTGAGGTAAATAAGTCGCATTTGTTTGCCTCATAGCTCTTGTTGATCTGGATGAAGCTGCAAATGTTCGCAATTGGAATAATGCCTGAAGCAGAATTTACAACACCATTAACATAGATAGTATATACTATATATATATATATATTCAAATATGTACACGTGTATATATGCCTAAATAATTGCATACGTATATATGTACACACACGCATATATGTATGATACACATATGCACATATCTGCATATATACATATATACATCACATGGGCATGTTGAAACTTCATAAGCAGTAAAGCATATTTATGCGACGTTTGTAATTGCACAACTTCCTGAGACGAGAGTAAAAGAGCGAAATCGCAACGAATCAACAATGAGATATGTTTTTACAGCAAAAACCACCCAGAAAACTGTCCAAGCTCATCAGGAATAGCTCTCATCAGTGTGTAGAAAGATCGTAAAAATATATCGATTCATGGCTATACGTCACTGCCCCAGATTAGGGTCATTTAGTAAAAAATCGTACACATCTGATGTGATAATTTGATCACCAGATAAGGGAGGAAGGTCCATCGAAGTGCAAGGCGTGGTTATGTCGATCGGAGTAGCAGGGTGTTGCATTGAAAGATCTAAAGAAATTGTCTGATGTAACATTGAGATAGATAGAGAAACTATGAATGAGATGGTCATGCACGGGTGGCAGGCTCAAAGTATGGCTTCGTTGAAGCAAAGTGGTCTCTGAGACGGTAAAATCAAAGGACTGTGGGATATTATGCGGTACTAAGAGATCTACTGCGTGACTTCTTTCCGGAAATTTCAGCCGAGGAAGCTTCGTCTCCAAAAGACACACATACATCTGCGTAGAACGTGTCACCAAACGACGCATGTTGAGCACCTGTAAAGAAAATTTATCCTTTCTATCTTTTGCTTAAGAGCGCATGTGGCGCAGTGGTTAGAGGTGCCCTGCGTCCGCACACGAGGTCAATGGTTCGATCTCGCGCTCATGGCTCACCAAGCCATCCATCCCTCCGGGGTCGGTAAATTGGTACCAGACAGGTCTCAGACTTGTCTGGGAGGATAAGCAGCACTGACTCGGTTCAGCGGGAGGCCACCGCGAGTCATTGTAAAGGCCAGATATGCATTCAATCACCTCAAACGAAGTTAGAAATTGAAGTCGAATGCATCGCGCATCCCTCAGGGATTGATCAACGCCGAGAGCTTTATCCTTATCCTTCATCTTTTGCTTGCCTATGCATGATGATTGCCTCAAAAACAGTTGACCTCTATCTCCATATTCTTTATCAGCCTTTATACAGACCCTCCTTGAGGGCGCATTATCAAATTCTACATCTATGAGCTTGCGATTTGGATGAAAAAGGATGTCAATAACAAAACAACAAATAATTACATGATTACATCGACTTCGCAAAAAGTGAACTGCGAACATAAAAACATAGTATTAGGTCTCATAAATTTAGGCACTAGAGCAATAAATACCAAGTTTAATGACCAGGAGTAATTAGTAATGCTTATCAGCACTATTCAAAGTATGCGCCATCAGCCTAAACACATTTTTGCGATCACTCAGGCATCAAATCAATACCGTGCTCGTGAAACTCGTCACCCTTGCATTCAAAGAAAACTATCAATCCTCGTTGAAAATGACTGATCTTTCGAATCTTCTTCTTGCTCAAAAAGTGCCGAGAGATCGTAAGTAATGACAATAAGACGGCGGCAAGTCAGGACCATACAGTGTATGATCCAGCGACTCCCAGCGCAGTTCGATAAACTCACTCTTTGTCAATTTGGCACATGCAGCTTTGCGTCGTCTTGAAGCAGGATGAGACTGCAGCGACGTCAACGTGACAGGACCCTAATGCTGCAGTCCAATTTCTCTCAAGCAACCGCTTGACGTCGATCGCCTCTTCGGGTGGTACCCTCGTCGAACGACGTCGACTCTCAAAAATATCCACTTTTCGTCGACGGTGTTCGCCCTGGACACAAATCCTTGAATCTTCGCAAGGCTGATATCCTCGAAGGCGTTCTGTGCATCACTAACAATTCGTACTCGTAAAGCAGCAAACCGCCAAAAAAAAACCTTCGTTGCGCTGATGAACCTCAGAGACGGCAAAATATGTTCACGCTGATGGTGCATACTTTAAATAGTGTTAATAAGCAATATTAATTAGTTTTGGTTAATAAATTTGGTGTTTATTGCTCTAGTGTCAAACTTATAAGACCTGATATTATGTTTTAGATGAATTCAGTTGCGCGTTTGCGAAATTGTGATTTTCTGATGCGTAGGACAAAACTCTTTGGGCCTTTTTCGGATATAAAGGAACAAATGAATATTCGACCTCATTCGCTGTACTAGAATTTTTCACGGGAGTGTTAGGAACTTAGTCATTTGAAAGCTTGAACCTCTCTCGGCCGTTTTTTCGAGACACAATTCGATAACGCTGTAAAGTCCAAAATAAAATCATGTTTCAGACGACCATGCGTTTTTTCTTACATCGCTTTTCTTGGACAAAACTTCTTCGCTAAAGTGCTTGTACTCTTCTAATAGTACTAATCTCGGCGAACTCAAAAATGTGTTTGCTCTTCGGAAAAGGTCGTACGATAACGCTGGATGAGAAAGAAAAGATTTGTGTTTCACACCTCGACGGACAGAGCTCTTTCTTTAGACTGTTATTATCGTTCGATAGCGTAAGTTTCGATGATTCTAAAGTTCTGCTTATCTTCTGCAAAGACCGTTTCACTGCAGAGTAGCAAGGAAAATAAGAACGAGTTTCATCTATCAGCGCTTGTTTAAGGGTCAATTTACGAACTGGGGAGGGGATCGGTCGATGACCTGACGCGTTAGACATGTGGGGTGCAACTTGTCATGCAATTAGAATTTTTTTTTTCGATTTCAAGAAACTCCATATAGAATGATTGACTCAAATACTACAAGATTAAACCTCCACACGTTATATTTTTTTCGTGCTTACAAGAAGATGCGCGACCGACATAAAACATAATTCTATTATGGATATTGCAGCATTATAAAAGGTTGTTTTGAAAAAAACCGGCCACGTAGGACGTTAGCCAAAGATTCAAGCTTTCGAATGAATACTAACACTTCTATGAAAAATTGCTTTAACAGAGAACGAGGTCGAATAATCGTTTGTTCACTTATGACAAAATTGAACCACTTTTTGTGCTTTATTGCACTGAAACTTCCATTGCAAACAAAGAAAACAAAAGTGGGGCTTTTAAGGGCCCTTATAGTTTCCCGCTGTGTCCTTCACGTTAGCGACTACAGCGCTTGTGTTGAAAATGCAGAAAAAGTAGGTCTTATCACCTTTCGTGATCTTCTGATTTATATGATGCTGAAATTCACGTTTCAATTTACGAAAATTTTATAGCGCATTACTTATACTTACAAATCTTCTATAAATCTATTGAGTTCTGAATTCGTCAATACTTCAATTGTTGAGAAGCTCTTCTGTAGTGATAAGTGAATTTAGGAAGAAAAAAACCATAAAAGACAAAAGGTCGAAAACTCAAGGTACTATGAAATCATTCTGTTTTACTACCATAACTCATCCCGTCTTGACAGCCTTGATTATAAAGTGAATTCCCTACAGTACATCGCAATTCGACAGTTAGGAACACTCTCACTTTCTCTGAATCTCCGCAAACGGTTGTGGTACTTGTGAAGAGTATAAAATGCAACCTTTTTCAACAAAATGGAAGGTCAACGGCGACAAATGAAAAACCGATTTCATCTGCTGAACAGGAACTTTCAACAGGAGTGTCAGTAATCATTCGAAAGCTTAGATTTTTGGCCACAGCTTCACGTGGCCGATTTAAAAAAAGACCCTTTAATGACGCTGTGAGATCCAAAGTAATATTACGTTCCACATCTGCCCTTCGCCTTCATTTTTATCATGCGTATGATTCGCTGGAAGCACGAAAAGCATAAAAACGTGTAGTGGGACTTACGCAGTGTCCGAATCAATCGCTTTATCTTAAGCTTCAACATGCTCAATGTGATCGATCACACCGCCTCACCTCGCTCTGTGAATTAGCCGATAAACAAGCTCGCCGAAGATGTAGGAGTCAATCTTATTTTCCCTTTCAACGGTATTTTCATAAAATAACCACAGTGTTGAATACATTGATACTTATGCTGTCACATGATTACTAGTAGTCTAGAGAAAGAGCACTGTCCGGCGAGGTGTTGCACAAATATTTTCTTTCTTCTACAGCGCTATCAAAAGAGCTTTTCAAAAAAGCAAAGATGTTGAGCTCTTCGAAAATTGAGCTATCAAATGAATATTAGCACTCTAAGGAAGGAGTTTTGTCCAACGAAATTCAAGTGAGATAAGAAAACAAACACGTTGTAGTGTGGAACATAATTTTATTCAGGATATTACAGCATTATAAAAGGCTCTTTTTGAAAACCTAGCGACGCTGTAGCAAGAGACAAGCTTTCGAATAATTACTAACACTCCTAAGAAATATTCTTGTCTAGGTAATGAGATCGAATTTTCACTTGTCGCCGTCTAACACATAAGGACCCTATTTTCTTCCCAAAAAACTCGTCCTACTAATTAGAGACAGAGATTTGAGACTGCGTAGCTTTACCAATATTTGCTAGCACCTTCCCTGAAGACGCGACGGAAACTACAAATGATTACGCTTTGAACGTAAATGGCGACATGACTTATGAATTAGAGTACTATAAATTATAGGCAACGATCTGGTTTGGAGTCAAAAAAGATCGTTCACAAAGAAGATCGATACTCACATATCAGAGGTGTTTAACAAAATGAACATTATCATATGCTCTACCCATTTTGAATGAAATCAAGGATGTAAATTAAAAAATGCGAGGATAAAATAAAGGATAAAGCTCTCGGCGCTGATCAGTCCCAGGAGTGCATGGATTCGTCTTCAATTTTTAACTTCGTCTGAGGTGATTGCATGTTGTGAGGTGATAAGCGTCTGAGACATATAGCCTTAACAATGACTCGCGGTGACCTCCCGCTGTACCGAATCAGTGCTGCTTATCCTCCCAGACAAGTCTGAAACCAATTATTATGGTATCAATCTACCGACGCCGGCGAGATGGATGCCCTGGTGAACCATGAGCGCGTGATCGAACCACTGACCTCATGTGCAACGCAGAGCACCTCTAACGACTGCGCCACATGCGCTCCTCAATACAAGGATAGACCTAATATTAACGGAATAAAACAGTGCAAAACCCTTAACTGTTGAAACTGCTGGAAATCAGAAACACTGCGCTATTCACCACAGCATAAGACCCGCTAAGACCCAAAGCACGAATCGGTTTTGGGAGCTCAAAAACGTTGTCCCGATAATGTTAGGGACAAGATGTACCCACTTCCGCGACTCAAAGTAGATCGGTGAAATTGAGAGAGTATTTCTTGGATTTGCGAAAAAAGTTAAACGAAAAGCAAGCAGCTCTACTCAAAAAGCACTTTTTACTAATGAAAACGGAGAATGCGAATCGTTTATTATAGCCATGAAGTCCTTTGAAAAAACTGCTTACTTGGAAATTGTATTTGTTCGAAAGGCTTCCTTCCTTTACACGTCTCTTATGCTTTTTCATGAGTGGAATCAACAGCGCAGTATAGGTTTCTTGGCGACATCTGTAATACAGTTCGTTGATACACTAGTTATAATCACGCAATTCTCAAATGTAACTTGATAGATTGGATTCTTTTGTCAATAAACTACATGGGAGAAGTGCATACTTGCTGATTATAATGAAAAGCTTGTCATAGTAGAGATCCAAGGTTTCATCATCTTTTTTCCACCATCGCAATGGCAAACTGCACAAGATCTTGTTCACGACGTTGAAATTGAAAAAATCTGCAATGGTGTTTAGCAAATTTCAGGAAAACATGTGATAGGAAAGCTCTGAAGCTCTCGCCATTTATCAGTTCTACAAAAATGCGCCATACCTTCAACTTCATCGAGCATAGCTGGAAGTGATTTCAGTGCATATTTAGCCTTTACAATGACTCGGGGTGGCCTGCCAATGTATCCAGTCACTGTTGCTATCCTCCCAGACAAGTCTGGCAGCAATTTCCCGAGTCCGGCGGGAAGGAAAACTTGATGAGACTCAAGAGAATGGTCAAACCATCGACCACCGATTCAAAGCTTAAGTATGCCACAAAGCACCTCTAAGCGCTGCACCACACGCGCTCCTATAATTAGGAAAGGAGGTTCTTATCCTTATCGTAAACCCAAATGTGTGCAGTGAATCGCGTTAAACCTTCAATTGTATGAAGTATCCATGAGAGGGAGTGCTGCCCAAAGAACGCTTGTTTTCGATTCTGAACATCCCATGTTTTACCATGGTACATGGCCAAAGTTAAACCTTTATTTCAAATAAGACCGAGAAGACAAGGTGGGATGGACGCAGCGAGCGTAACATTGACAGTTGGGAAAATGTGCTTGAGGTAATTTGACCTGGGCTCATATACGGGCTGAAGACAAAGTAATTGTCTAGTAAAACGCTATTTCGCTATAACCAATCTGACGGAAACAGGAAAGATACCGTCTACATGTCTGATCGGTGGCATGGTTTTATTGAATCTGTCCACAAAGTATATAATTGCAGAAAAAGGGACAGGTGAAATAAAACTATACAAGTGATTTGAATGACCACTAGTAGCATCCCATCGCATCGCGACAATCAGTGATTCAATAATATGAAGAAAGCGACTTTCATTCTGGAGAAAAAAAAAATTCAAGTTTCTCGCTGAATAATTTTGGAGTGCAACAGGATAGGATTTTCATCGAAATGATTCTCCGTGCATTCTCGCAGGTAACCGAGCTAGGACGTTCCTGAGCGTTCATTTAATTGATTGTAGATGAGTGTTTGGGAGTGAGGAGGGAGAAGGGGAAAGGGAGAAGAAGTTCGAGTCGAACCAGCAGATTGTTTCCTCATAACGAACACCACCAACCTATCGGTTAGCCTCCGCTAATAACATTACTACCTATTCTTATACACAAGTCGTGCATCATTATGTGCGGCCTTGTTCAATATAAACTACTGATCAGTATTCATAATGCTAACTGGCATAAATTCACATAGTTAGACGTGAGTTAAGGCTTTTTATATCTATCTAGAACAAGAAAATTAGAACTTTCACAAAAACTTTCCAAAGTTGCTAAACGATATGCATGTGATACGAAAGCACATTGTGGTTATTCCGTTCGTTTGGCTAAAACTGTACCTAAGTGCACAACTGTGACGTACATCACGTATTCATCCCCAGCAAGTTAAAAAGCAGAATATTTCCATCCAGATGTCTAATTAATAATCAGCAAACGTCATGGCAAAGTCCGGCAAGTCCCGTACCTTTTCATAAGACTTTTCCAAGGAGTAGTAAAAGATTTTTTCATATGCTTTAAACACGACGCTGTCGTATTTGCTGTGTCACAAAGCATGCTCCCTTTATGGGAACGGCAACGCAAATAACTCTTTTATTTTGTCAGCACATAAGATAACTCATTACCAATGTGTCTAACTAGATTTCAAGCTATCCAACTGACTATGGAATCGACTGCACGGCAGTTAACAATGGTCATTTTGCTTCATTATGGAAAGTATGGGAGGGCGAGGTGGTGTTGGTTGGAGGTGCTGCGTGACACACACGCGCGATCGACGAATCAATGGTTCGATTTCGGCGCAAGGCTCACCATTCTTTTCACCCCCTCCCCCCCTGCGCAGGAGTCCACGAGAATTGATATCAATTGTGCTTGAGGGGGGATAGGAGCAGTGAATTTATACATCGGGAGGCCATCAAGAGTCGTTGTGAAGGCTTGATATGCATTCAATCACCTCAAAAGATGCTACGAATGGGGCCAGATGTATGGCTGAACCCTCAGTGATTAGTGAACGCTGGCAGCTTTAACCTCTTATGCTTGAAAAACTTGTACGACAGAAATTGTGAATTATAGACATGCCTTTGTTGAACTCCACAGCTATAAACTGAAGATGTCTTGCACGGCTGCCAGCTTCTTTTTTAAGCTGATTCTGTAGACCCACCCAATTTACTTCAGCCATGGCCAACTGATCAATCTGCGGACTCATTGCAATGCAAAAACACTGAATTAATTGAGCATATAAGGATATTTGTCTGAACGATACAATAATTTTGAAAAAAAAGCTACTTACGTCATAGTTTCTCAAAACTTCCAAAGTGAGCTCTCCACAGTCGCATGCCATATCAAGTACAATATCGCCTGTAGAAAAACGTTCAAGTAAAGAAAAGAAAGACCATAAGGAGAGTTACAAGGCCTCACAAAGTAAAACCCATAAGTGCCACATAAAAGCTCACCGTCATGAACGCCAACTAATTCGACTACTGTAGCGGCTACCGAGCCATCGAGCTGCCAAAACGTAAGATGGGGCCGAAAAGCTTCTTCACTGAATTTATACACCTAATGCAACCTCGCATCATGAAAATAGAAGCCTCAAACAACCCTTCGGCTGTGGCGTGTAGCAAAATATAATACGTGTTTTCGCCCTCTTCGGACGACTTACGAGGATTGGCGTCACTTCCAACAAATATCTGTTACCTATATATTCGACTATTTAAGCCTCGCTCAGAAATTACTATACCCTAATACCATATTTAAGGCCTTTCATGAGGTCTGTAATGGCACTTGCGATGCCAGACGTGAGTTTCGGCCTTCTGGCTTCATTAGTGGCACGATGCCTTTCCGTTCAGTAAATTCCCTACAATGGATTATACCCCCACTTATGAAGGAATCGACGTCGAATAGTTACACTGACTGTAAAGTGAGAAGATCACTCTACACTGCAGTGATAACAAGTAATTCATATCACATGATAAGATCACCGGACACTGCAGTGATCAACAGTCGATTGCTGATGGCTGGTAAATTGATTAATACCTTTATATTAGACTGTTTCTCAAGACCTCGCTTGAAATTTGACACCCCTTTACAGAGATTGGCTGAACCGAAGGCAACGTGATACTGATGGAGCAAGAAGGCAGAAGGGAGGGATGCTACTGATGAGGCCAGAAGGTCGAAACGCATATCTAGCACTTATTTGAGAATTTAGGCTACAGAGATGCTCAAATATCACTGAGGCCACTTCTGCAGAAGCGCTTTTATTAAAAAGAACACCGATTTCTTCCTCGTATCCGTCCGAAGCGCCAAACAATAACTGCTACTGTAACGAAGGGGTAATAAACAAAAAAGGTGCAAATAATCCCAAGACTCACTCAAACAACAGAACTCCAGCGTAAATGTCGTGTCGATCAGCATAAACCACTACGGTTATACTGTTCTCTGCTTTGAACAATGTGTCATGACATTGGATCGTCCATGAATGACCCTCTTCCCTCAATGCGTATTTTACATGTCGTGGTAATTCCTGTTGTACAATCTGAAGATATTAGAGTACTGATAGAGCTTATCAGCTCAAATATCGATATACATCCAAGAATACTGGGTGATATGCAAAACATTGGGGCTCAGGAGGAAATTCAACCTGCTTACCATCCATACCGAGAGCGCATGTTACCACTGAACCAGTGAGGTCTGTCACCATGCGTATTTACAACATCACAACACTGCTAAAAGTTAAATAAAAATTTCACATAGACCAAGATGGTGGCCTCTGTGGTGTAGTGGTATTGCGCGCTTTCAATGTGGCTGAAACACGGGATAGAATCCATTCTGGGGTCGAGTATCTTGCGTATCACTCAATAATCTTAGACATAGAATTCCTTCATTTAACCGGTTTTTGCGGTGGCATGATGTTAAAGATATATTCGATAATGTCGGATGATGTGCGAAACTATGACGTCAAGCGGGACTCGAACCCGCATTTCACGCTTTCCGGGAGGCAAGTACTTAACCAATCGCACAACCGACGACTGATTTACCACCACTCTTTCTACGCTATTCTTAGACTTATATTCACGGCATACATCATTGTTAAAAGGTAGTAAAATAAAGAGTTAATATAGTATTCAAATAGAAATGCTCGCTACAAGATGAGGGCAAACGAAACAGAAAGAAGGAAAAGAAAAGAAGAAAAAAGAAGTAAAACAAGCCAACCTGCAACCCTCGTTTCCAGACAGGGCTCCTTTCAGAAGTGAGAAGTACAAAATGTACTACGAGATCTTCGCCAGGCAAGGATAATCTGTGCTTATCGATACTTCGTATTATTTCTATACATCGTAAAATCTCCGGAACGTAATTAATGCTGTAGAAAAGTAGTGAGAAGTAAGCTCTCATCTCTGAAATTGACTCAACAAAAGTTTAACGCTAACAGATTGAGACAGATAATCCGGTACAACCCCTTTATCGGAACCAGTTTTTGAACTCTGCGGAAAAACCTTTCCTCCTTTTTCCTTCAGACTTTTGTGAGTCATTCAGTAGCTTAATTTTCGACGATTTTAATATTGATCCTCTTTTTAAAAAGGACTTGTTCGAGCTGCTACAGCGGTAGTTAGATCATGTTCCACACTCGACGCGCATTTTTTGTTCGGCCAAAGTTTGTGGGTGGCTCTTAATAGACTTTTGGCAGTCATATGATAGCACGTATCTTGGTAATTCTGAAGCTAGGTTTGGCTTTTCATAAGATCTTCACAGTGTGCTGGAAGAGCGAAAACATAATGTTTCGCACTCATAGGCTTTGGCTTGAGCTTCAGAACGGATTTTTTGGAAGTAGAAAGTGAAAATGCAAACCTGAACGCATGAAACAATAAGTCAAAGTTTCTTCTACATACCTAATCCAGAGGACCCCGAAATCTCCACGAAACACAGAGAAAAATTCCAAATAGATAACAAAAATCGCGCCTTTCACGGCGGCTATGAGATCGCTGCGCGTAACGCGACTCAATAGACGCGCGATAATGCTCGCTAGGGGTAAGACTCAATTTTATTTTCGCTTTTACAGCACTCTGAAAAAGCCTTTCAAAAATCGAGCATATTTCCAAGACCGCTGAGATCTAAGCTATCGAATGAGCACAAAAAATCGAAAAAAAAACCGAAAAACGCTCTAGTTTTCATAGAGTTGAAAGACAGGTCCCGCTAACGGGATAGTAACGGTAATCCACAAATCACAACAATCCTCTTACCGACAGGACAATCCGGATGGTCCTTACTAGGATGCATCCTGTTATGATAAATTTTTAGGTATACTTCATCCGCATATCTCAGGTTACGTAATTGTAATAGATCAGCCCAACTTTCCGTGACATCTATAGAGAATGAGGTCTTTGTTGGCGAACACTCACACTCATCTATTTGAGCCTTTAGAAATGACTAGATATGAGTTTGCTTGCAAAAAAATCTAGAGAGAAAAAAAGAGAAAGTCTAATTGTAACACTCACCCCAAAAGCAGTCAGCTCGTTCACTAACGGACCATCAACATTCGGCGAATGAGTGGCAAACAAACTGACGGCGGTTGTCATGATCTCATGAAGAATTCTACTGAAAACAATCTCATCAATTAAATAATGGAAGATTATTGTTACTCGGTTCTTTTCTATTATCTGCGAACAAGTAAAGAAGTGACCCCTTCACTGGATAAGAACTTTTCATAAGAGTGTTAATAATCATTCGAAAGCTCAGATTGCTGGCTACTGCGCTACGTGGTCGTTTTAAAAGGCCTTTTTATAACGCTGTTGCAGAAAGAAAACGCCTGTGTTTCACACACGGATATTTCTCGCACGACAGGACTGCTCCCTGGAATCATCAGTATCCATCTGATAGTGTAAGTTTCGATGATTATAAAGGATAAAGGATAAAGCTCTCGGCATCGATCAATCCCTGCGGGATGCGCCATGCCTTCGACTTCAATTTTTAACTTCGTTTGATGTGATTGAATGCATATCTGGCCTTTACAATGACTCGCGGTGGCCTCCTGCTGAACCGAGTCAGTGCTGCTTATCCTCCCAGACAAGTCTGAGACCTGTCTGGTACCAATTTACCGACCCCGGAGGAATGAATGGCTTGGTGAGCCATGAGCGCGAGATCGAACCACTGACCTCGTGTGCGACGCAGAGCACCTCTAACCACTGCGCTACATGCGCTCTTCGACGATTATAACGCTGTTTAATTTCTGGAAAGACCGTTTCACTGTAGCGTAGCAAGGGAATTGAGATTGACATACACGATTATTTGTTTTTTCGCTGTAAGGGCTGGATTTCTCGTGGCCGCCCACTCGATACGACATTCCACGATCGATCGATCGATCGCGCTGAAGAGATTCACACGTGAGGGGCGATTATTTGAATTTGATTTCAGATTTTTTATTCGCATTAAAACAAAGTCCGGATAAAACGTGAGAATCTGATAGCACAAAGATTCCTCCACACGTTAATATGCTTTTCTTGCTCCCAGTGAAGTTATAGTGAAAACACGCAGCCGATATAAAACAATTTTATTTTGAATGCTACAGCGCTATGGTCTTCAAAAAAAGGAGCACGTAGCGCAGTGGCTAGAGATTTAGGCTTTCGAATGACTACTAGCACTCCTATGAAAAGTTCCTGTGCAGCGGAAAGGATCGCTTCTTCATTTGTCGCCAGATAACAGAAACGAATAGTAATTCGAAAGAGTACTCTGAATAACCCCCTCCTCTCCCTTTCCGTCCTCTCTTTTTTTCTCCCTCTCTCTTCCTTCTCTCTACTAACACTCCTATACAAATTCTTGTCCAGCGAAAGGGATCGTTTCTTCGTTTGTCGCCAGATAACAAAAAAGAACCGTTGTTCAAAAGAATACTCCAGATAACCCTCTTCCTCTCCCCCTCTCTCTCTTCTCTCTTTCTTCTCCCCTTTTCCCTTTCTTCTCTCTCTCTCTCTCCATCTCCCTCTTCCTCTCTCTCTCCCTCGCTCTCTCTTTCCTTTCTACTCAATAGAAAACTTTGCAAAACAAAACTGAACCGCATCTTCCCACCCGAGCTACAGTCTGAAGGGAACTACTGTAGTCAAAACCGCTAACTTCAAGAAAATGTAACTTTGGAAAGGTTAAGATAAACCTGCTCGGGAATTTTCCCAACAGAATTTTTGAAATCCCAAAAATTCAAAAAAAAAATTTCGAGGGTTAAATCTGCCTCCACTTACATTGTGTTTGGTGTAATAGGGGGAGTGAACCGTCAACATTCAGTAAATACGTAGCAAACAAACTGACGGCGATTGTCATGATCTCATGAGAAATTCTCTGAAAACAATCTTATTAGTTACGGAATAAAAGTAATTTGGAAAAAAGAGTGAGAAAGAAAAGAAGGAGTTTTAAAGAAGAAAGAAGAGAAGAGAAAAGGAAGAAAAGAAGTAGGAGAAAAGGAGAGGAAGGGAGAGAAAGAGGAAGAAAAAGAAGAAAGGAAGAGAAAGAGAGAATAGGAAAGAAGGACAGAAAAGCTAAAAAGGAGAGAAAAGGATAGAAAGACAGGGAAGGAAAGATAGAAAGAAAAGGGAAAAGAAAAAAGGAAAGGAAGGTGAAAAAGAAGAGGGAAGGAGAGAAAAGGAGAGGAAAAGGAAAAGAGAAAGAAAGAAAGAAGAGAAGAAAAAGAAAAAACGTAAAGAAACACGAAAGAAAGAAAGTGAGGAATTTCAAAAGTAAACTTGTCGTCATATACATTGTGTCTAGTGTAATAGAGCGTAGGATATGCATTGCGTACTTATCGATTAGTCAGACTGCGATGTTTAACTCCTAATTGTCTGACTCTAGTTTGCTGTATTCCTTAAGGTAAGGTAGCCCGGCTTGTAACCGTATGCCTATAGTTTTTGAACTTCCCTTACTGATCTATTGATTTTTTGAGTGTTACTCTCAACGAAGGTCAGCGAACCTCCAAACCTAAGACCTATACGCATACGGTATCAAACCGGTTACCCAGACCAATTTTTTATCGCTCTTTCAAGCCCCTTTTTCTTGTAGCTTTTGGGTTCGGGGTCTCTTTATTGATCTTCTGGGGTTCATAGGGCCTTAGGCTTTGTTTTTCCTCTGGTTTTGTGGGTGGGTGGTTCCTTTATTGATTTTCTGGGGGTCTGTTGGGTTCTAGAGTCTATTCTTTCTCATAGTTTTGAGGTGGGAGGGGGCGGGGGTTTCTTTATTAATTTTTCGAGGTCTGTTGAGTTATAGGGTTCATTCTTTCTCACGGTTTTTGGGTTGGAGTTCCTTCATTGATTTTTTACGGGTTTATAGGGCCTTAGGGTTTGTTCTTCCTCAATGTTTCTGGGTAAGGGGGTTCCTTTTTTGATTTTCTGGGGATTTACTGGGTTTTAGGATCTATTCTTTCTCAATTTTTTCAGCGGAGAGGATCCCTTTAGTGATTTTCTTGGGTTTGTTGAGTTGTCTATTATTTCTCACAGTCTTAAGGTGGGGGTTCCTTTATTGGTCTTTTCGGGGTTTATTGAGTTCTAGGGTCCATTCTTTCCCGCGCTTTTGGGTTGGGGTTCCTTCATTGATTTTCTGGGAGTTTATTAGGTCTATGGTTTACCCTCTCATACTTCTGAGTTGAGGTTTTTATTGATTTTCTTGGAGTTTGCGGGGTTTTAGCGTTTATTCCTTCATCTCGGAGGTTATGTGAGAAAGCCTAAGTTTAGTGTAGTTGGCGCCGTTCTTGCCAGAAGTTTGCGCATTCACTGGGGCCTTTTTTTCCTTTTATTATTTCTATATTTTCAGTGATATATGGTGAAGCAGCGGAAGTCGAGAAATCGGGAGAACTGTCGGAATTCGGTAGAATCCGCCGTCCCGAACGTCGAGGAGGAGGGGGTCGTCGCGAAGCGGCAGCGGCGGCGAAAGTCAGGAAATTCCGAGAACTGCCAGGATTCGGAGGAATCCACCGTCCACAACTCGGAGAACTCTGACGCTCCGAGGAGGCGAACAAATGGAACGCTGGAAGATGTAGGTGTGCTCTATAGCATTTTCTTTTCCATAATCGGCTGGAATCGTCATTTAACCGCATTTTTCCCTGCATCTCGGTTGGAAGTCGAGCCAGCGTAGCACCCTTTCCGAGGGCGCATGCCAACCACTGCGCTATCGTGGCTCTTGTAGTCTTGCTGCGATACTCTGCTGAAGGGTGAGACGCTCCGGTTCAACTCCCGCCCGAGGCTCAGTTTTGTGCATCACTCAACAAAATTGGACGATTCTTTTCGGTTTTTTCTTGCTTGTTCTGATTTTTTTTTCGTCGTTTTCAGGGTGAACAACATGAAGTAAGTGGAAGTAATTCAGTGGCAGTGGAGGAACGACGTCATGATTTGTCCACTAAAGTTAAGAAAGTGAAATCTCTAACCATGGGTCAACTTTTACAACGCCAACAATGGTAATAAATTCCTGGATTTATGCGATTTTTAGTACTAATATGTTTGACGGCGACAGATGAAAAACCGATCTCATTCGCTGGAGAGGAACTTTTCATGGGGGTCTTAGTAACCCCATTCGAAAGCTGAGATTTCGGGCTACAGCCCCACGTCGTCGGCTTTCGAAAAAGCCTTTTTTGACCTGTTTTTGACCTACAGAAGTAAAATCTTTGAGTTCCAGACGCACATATTTCTCGCCGAAGAGAGCTCTTTCTTTGGACTACTAGTAATCATTCGATTCGAATCAATCGTTCTCCTACAGCGCTATCAAAACAGCTTTTCCAAGAAGCAAACACATTTTTGAGTTCTTCGAAACTCGTGCTATCTAGTAAGTACTGGCGCTCTGAGAAAGAAGTTTTGTTTAGCGAAATATAAGCAGGATAAGAAAGAAAACGCGCGATCGTGTGAAACATAATTTTCTCTTGGATTTTAAAGGGTTATAAAGGGGTGCTTTGGAAAACGGGCCAGGTTCTAGCCAGGCATTTGAGCTTGCGAATGATTACTAGCACTCCTACGAAAAATCCTTGTCCAGGGAATGAGATCGGTTATTCACTTGTCGCCGTCTAACGTATAAGTAGCCTGATTTTATGTAGTTTTTGTAGTCAGTAAGCTTTTTCGCTTTTTCAGCCCACACTAGGTGGATAACGACCCTTGTTTGGTTAGCCAAATAAGGGTTAATCTCGTTATCAACCATCTGAAAACCGACTTCTCTTTTGATACCAATCAACCATAATTCTTTGGTAATTGAATCAATGTCGCGAAGATTATTAGTTACTTACTGACTTAGTTATCGGCCGCTGTTCACCTCATGATGCGAGCCCCAGTACAGAGATACTGCGTTGGTTTAGCTGTTTTGTTCCCTGGAGTCCCGAGGTGCGCCTAGCCGAGGCTTCTTCAGGTCAATACCACATTAAAACAATCGCTGGCCCTTGTGGATTAGAGAGCGTTATCATCTGGCGACTAGTATCTACCAAAACGGCGGCCGTTCCTGGCACGGTTTGCTCTTAGCTGGGCTTTCCGAGCAGAACATCAGACTCCTTATCAGCTTTCGTTGGCTTGCTGTGAGGTTGGAACCCCCCGTTGTATCGCGCAGTCCGACACCCAGGAACATTTCCCAGCCACAGTGAGGCGGTAAACCATCTGGGAGGAAGTTCACAAAATTAAATGAATGTAGCTAACATTTCGACGTCTCCACTTCTTCAAAGGTGGGCATTTGAGTCGATTGATCACAGTCGTTCGACCTCGTTGTTGCTTTCGTCTTCCTTGTCATTAGAGTCAAATCTTCATTAGAGCGGTGTGGCACCAAAAAAGGTTCGACTCGATCGACAACGAAGACGAAGGCCACAACGAGAGCGAGTGAGTGTGAGTAATGAGCTCGATCAACGGCTTTGAATAAGACGAAGACTTCAAGACGTTACCCGATAAGGTTTTATCCAATCATACTATTGGTTCAATCATCAAGGTATATATGACAGAATGTCAGCAGCTGCAGTTAAGCCACAAAATTGAGGATTCTATCGATTATTTATCCCAATTTCAGATGAAATGAACCTCATAGGATGTTTTTCTGTAGAAAGATTGATAATCTGTTGTTTAGTAGTAGCAAATCTGAATTGGCACAGTCAAGTGGTGCCTCACTTGCTGTCCAACTGGCTCAAGGATTAATGGCCAATGATGTTTTGAAATTGGACAGCGTCCTGCGTGAATCAAAGGTGGAAATTATCCAAGTGGGTTTTTTTAGGTCTTAATTTGGATTTTGTCCATTGAATTTTAATTCCATCAGATCTGGAAAGTGACTTGTCATATTACGTAGTCATCAACGATGCTTTGTATGACCATTTTATTCATTTAACACGACCTGATATCACGGTTTACTGTGAGGATCGCAGTACTCCTTGCATTCGATTCGTTTCGTCGCATTCCAGCTTCCACCAAGATCTTCGAACAGTTCACTTGTTGCTTCAGCTGCTGCTTAAGGGTTTCGTCTTCTCTGTAAATCTCGTGCAGTGCCGGTCGAGACGATTCGCTTTGCACACTAAGAGGTAGCCAATCTTAGGTGTTCCCTGGCGTTCAATTGACTGGATGTAAGAGAGGCTTGGGAAGGAGATCGAACCAGCGCATCACGTATAACGGTGCATTTTGAAACGATGCATCGCTAACCAGTGTGCTGCCCTGCACCATTCTTGTGAGTTAAATCAGTAGCTGGATTTATTCGCTCTTGATGAGCGTTTATCTTTACTGGTTGTCTTCGCCTATTGTTCAGCGTTCACTAATCACCATGCAGTAACAGCTAAAATTTCGTCTTTTTGAATATCGCTGAATGCTGGTCAAGATAATTCTTGTAGATTGGAGGTAGCCAACCGTTCACTTGATCTTTGCAAGAGAGTTCGAGGAAGGGGATCGAACGAGCACTTCGCTCATCACCTTGCTTCCTGACATAGTGTATCACTATTTACTGCGCTAGGTGGGAAATTTGTCTGGTTGTTCTGTGATTTGTGGCTCTTTACATTACTTCTTCTCATCAGTCCTCCCACCTGCTGTTATCAGTATGTGCCTTGGTTTGTTGAGTTTCTTTGAAATTCAGATCACACGCCTATCTATAAATGTAAGTGGTTATCGCAACATCAGAGCCAGCAACAGGTTTATAAATGATCCGTTTGGCTTCTTATCCAGCTTTTTCCTAGCACGATGACTCTTCTCTTCTAAAGTTATTACGGAGTACCGGAAAGGTTGGCATCATTTGGGGTTGTAGCTTTTATTTTTTGGAATTGCGACTAGATTTTTGTTTCAATGAGAAGGATTCCACTACGAATTTACGAACTTGAGCCTTCAAAGATTTTAACCAAAAACATATAACGTTTAATAAGTCTCACGTTATGAGCTTCGACATCTTCATGTCTAACAAGGATTGACAGTTTTGTTCTTATAAGGATCTGGTTGACTGATAAAAAAGCTTTTGGAAATGCCAGTGGTTGATCTACTGTTCTTTTCTAGAGAACTAAAACCTGAATTGCTAAGCAAAACAGTAAAGCGGTGATTTCCTAGTGTAGTAGGTGGTAGCATTATGATTTCGATATGGCTCCTAACGATAGCGCAATGGTTAGTGATGCAATGTGTCAGAGAACGAGGTAATAAACGGTGCTATAATCCGAACCCCTCTCTTAGCATTCTTTTGGAGGCAAATAGCTGAACGCCTGGAAAGTCTTACGCCGATGATTTCCGAGATCACAAGGAAAATGCAGCCGAAGCAAACTTGAGTTATTCGAAGTCCTTTTTGGAGGGTGATCGCGAGGTGACGAAGTGAATACAGGAAACGCTGGGATCTGCACGGAAATTTGTGATAGATAATGTCTTGTAAATTAAGAATATACTGAGCTATATGGGTGAATAATGACTACGAAATGAGAATCACAAGAAAATTGGTGCAATACATTTGCATTATCACTCCATTAATGAGTATATCAATGAACGATCTTTTTTTCTAATTCAGAGCACTCTGCTTGACCTGCAGGTGCTACACGTTGTACCTCTTCTAAAGGCGTTGTATGAAAGAATTAGTAGTCGATCAGCAACCAAGTTAGTTCCTTGTTCTTGTCGTGTAGCGTTTAATTTTTTGATTTCTACAGTGTAGTAGATCTTTAAATGCTTTGTAAGTATGATCACAGAAATCGCCACTCTATGTCTATAAGCGCAAAGCGGCGCATTAGTCATTTGAGGACGACGTGCATCGTCTCCGATGCACGATTTTTCAGAGGTCTTTCTCTTTGGACAAAGCATTCCTACTGTGATTTTAGTAGTTATTCGAAAACTTAAATATTGAAGGTTTCAACACTGTGCTGATGGTTTGAATGGCCTTCGTAATGCTCTGTACTAGCGAAAATAAAAATATGTCTCGCGCTTGGAATACTTTATTTAAACAGCTAGGGTCCGTGTATGGTTTTTCATTAGGCTACACTAGCGCTGATTCAATAGCATGAATCTCGTTGATTTGGAAATTAAACTCGTTTTTGAGGGGTCTTCAAAATGCGTTCAGGAGCGCAAAGAAGATTACGCGTCACATGTGGAGTTCTATTTGCACGTAGGAGCTGTATATCCACAGGGAGAATTTGGGTGTGTAGAGAAAATGTGAAGTGCCAGAGAAACGCAGAAAACTTAGAGTTTTCCCGATACGAGGAAAACAAGTTTTCATGAGCCCAACGAAGTTACTCATAGCTCGCGCAAATCGTCTAACCATCGTTCGCAAAGGGTTAAATTCATATATTTTGTTGTATTTCTTAGGAATTCAATCGATATGATATGCATATCATTCACCATAAGTGTTAAATGCAAGAGAAGAATGCAGTGATATTGACGCATTCAGTCTTATATGGCTCGAATGAGTAAAGAGGCCATAGACATTTTAGTTCTGCTGTAAGCAAGCACATCACCTGATGATATTCATTCACTGAAATAAAACTGGGAATCTGGAGGTGTTTCCAACAAGACTGAATTTTGCCATGGTCCTACTACCATTATGCAAGTTTTTTCTAGAGGCTGCGAATTGTTTAATTACCTTTCTTCAGTGAACGCTCGTATTATGAACATAGGAGATTTCATTTCACAAAAGTTATTAAGGTTCGACCGGCTTAGTTGATGAGAGCGGTTTGAGATTCTGTCTGTAATGTCTTGAAACTTTTCCCTTAATCTGGGTTTGGTCCACATGCGTTGAGTGTTTACAACTGTACAAATCGTTAGAACAATAACAAAGTTTTCTCATTATAAGTGTGCCATCCACTGATGTTTTCTCGTATTGTATAGAGAAAGAATTAGTAAAAGTCTTTGAAAAACCAGTGGTGCTATAAATTTCCCAAGAATTCTTATTTTATTCCTAGACAGAGTGCTCATGTAATGCTCAAAATTGCAGTATAAAACCGTGGATAGTATGGATACAGTGCATCTTATCTCTACACGCATCCTACCTTGCTTCTGTGAGTTTTCTTTTGCCCATTTGGGGTATTTTTCTGTTTGTTAACTTGATCAAAAGCTTATATATCAAAATAATCTCTTGTTATAAATGCTTCCGTAGTGTTACAACTTCAGCGGTGTTTTTCTACCCTCATTGGTTTTACTAATTTATGAGCAGGTTTTGGGATATTTCAGATAAGAAATCTTGAAACAGAGCTTGGCGGATTGTTGGAGTGGATGCGATTACGTGTTGGACATCAGCAAAAACTTCTAGAATTGCATGGAAAGCTAAGCATTGTTAGCGAACAGGTTTGTCCATAGCTATTGGTAAGACGTGAATACGAACGATCTGAAGACGGTGACAAGGTATTGTGACCTGTAGTTTACACCTGGATACAATGCAAGGGATAACAGGAAGTAGTGTAAATGAGATCGAATGGATTGTTTGCGAACGTTTACGCTGGACACTAATCAAGTTTCCTGATCATTGTCGTTTTTTTTTAGAAAGCTGTTTTTGAAATATCACAAGTGCATGATGTCCCCTTTCTTCTGTTAGGTTTAATTTTTGACCTACTGCCTATTTCTATCACTTACAGGTGTTCAACTGAAATTGGACACTGTCTTCTCAGTGGAGACACGAGTTGTTTTAGTACGAAATTGAAAACCATCGTTTTTCATGTAAACAGTTAACTAGACATGTGGAAATGTCAAAACCCAAAGAAGTAATGTTTCCACATGTTGTGATTAAGATGGGACTCAGAATAGTTTCACTTTGTTTTTCTACTGTAACTGATTCTGTAATACTTTCTTCAGTTTTTTTTTCTCTTTATTGGTTTATCTCTGATTATCGCTTAAAAACCTCAGATCGAGCGCCGAATGAATCGCACAATTACCGTGGCACCACAACCTCTTTTGGTTTTCAATGACGGTAGGTGTTACCATTTAAGGCTATCCAATATGTTGTTATTACACATTAGCTAGTTAGTGCGGCGGCCAAGTGGCTGGTGATGCAGGCTGCTGGGAAGAAAGATGCTGATACAATCCTTCTCCAATTATTTCCTGCAGTCGTATGAGGACGCCTTAGCCCGGCTTTTCTCAAGATTGCAAGGAGATTCGTCGTGTCTAGCATTCTAGGACATCCTTGAAGTAGAGGAACTCTTAAAGCACCACTCGAAACAACACGAAACATTGGAATACCCTCTTGATGATGATACGAGGAAACGAATCGAATGCTTAGAGGGCTTGGATTCTCACAGTAAAATGTGATGACGGATCGTTTGAAATGAAGTAAATGAGTCGCTAAAGTTCAGTGTTTGTCGTTCGAATTATATGTCGAGCACGTTGGGTACCTATTTGGATTTTTCGCCTAGCATGCGGCGCTGTCGCGCGGGTAGCTGTAGTTTGCCGAAAAATTTAGATTTTATCGTTACTAAAGTATCTTGTGATGCTTAGAGAGAATATCACTGAAGACACTTCAGTAAGGCTGCCAGTGGTAAAAAATCATACTGCTTCCCGATGAACATTACAACAGTCTATGGCAGTCTTTCTGTATATTGCTGTGAGAGTTTGATATTGATTCTGTGCTGTAAAGAAGTATAAGTTCTTTTGAGAGTGTAGTAAAGCTGCTGATTTCAAATATTGTATGGATATACATTTGAGTAGACTAGAGGTAAATCAATAATGTGAAAAGTAAAAGTCTTGGGGTGATCAATCTCTGAGAGATGCGCCATGCATTCGATTTGATTTCCAACTTCGTTCAAGATAAATGGGTGCACATGTCGCCTTAGTAATCCTTCGCAGTGGCCTACTGATGTATCAAGACAGTGCTGATTATTCTCTCAAGTAAGTCTGATACCGATCTAGCGAGCTCGCAGAAATAGAAAGTTTGGTGAGCCATGAGCGCGCACTTGAGCCATAGACCTTGTGTACTACGCAGAGCACCTCTAACTACTGCACTCAAGTTATACCAAGAATAGGAATAATCAAGTAGTTTAAATAAGCGCCACACTTCGTGACGTGCACCCATCACAGCAAGCTCGTGCAAGTCAAGACGTGGCGCGACGATCAGAGTGGTACATGAGTGGCCCAAGCTGTACTCACTGAAGTAACATGAGTGTAATGGTGCGTAGTTTTTATCATGCTGGCCTAGCCTATGAAACTCAAACGTGTTATATTCAAAATCTTACTTCTATCTCCATGCTGTTTCAGATATGGATTCAGATTTGGAAGATGTTGAAAGTGGCGGATCTGATGAAAGTGGTGTCAGCAGCGATGAAGAGGAAGAAGAATGGTGGGACGAGAGCGGTCTTCGTGTCGGTGACGAATCTGCAGATGACGGAGATGATGATGGTCTGTATATTTGAAACTGCTCTTTCTTTTCCCCAAGAAAAAAGCGATTTCTTTTTGAAGGATCTGATGATAATTCGGACTTGGAT
The DNA here is from genome assembly GCA_019055375.1 of Parelaphostrongylus tenuis. Lineage (NCBI taxonomy): Eukaryota > Metazoa > Nematoda > Chromadorea > Rhabditida > Metastrongylidae > Parelaphostrongylus > Parelaphostrongylus tenuis. Next base: position 104,205 of record JAHQIW010000238.1, on the reverse strand, counting down.
TTGCCCATTGAGAAAGCTGATGATGACAGCGACGGCAGCGGCATTGAGGAAAACGATGGTGGACTTGAGGTGTGCATTAAATGAGCGGAGAGCCATCACTGTAGATAAGAGTACTATCCGTTCCAGCTAGAGTGTCTTACTGTGTACTCATGTTTTCAGGAAGAGTCAAGTGATGATGAAGATCAGGAGGATAGCGAAAATGAAATGGATATAGGATAATTTTTACGTTAGATGGAATTATTTCTACTTTGGTTATGTTGAAAGTTAGATCAAACTTACTAGCTCAACTCGTGAGATTTCTTTTTTTTTCCACTCTAACTACTCGAGATGGAGAAGGATTTAGTGATAACTTGAGGGTGTTGGAAAGTGTCTTTTTTGATAGTGTTCTCTTTTATTTCTTCTTTTACCTTGATTTTCTTCTTAACCTTTTGTAAATTTGTGAATTCTGCGTACGTTCCACCTTCTTTTGGTTTTGTGATGCACTCATACACTTGTTGTTACTGTATGGATCATCGTAGTATGGTTATCTCTGGCGGAGTAGGTATAACAGTGGAATATTGAGTTTCCTTGAAATCTTTTCTTCCCGGTTGTTGCTCATTTCAGTCATATTGGAGAGCGTTGTTGTGGTTTGTGTAAATCACAGAATTGAATGGATTTCTGCTTCATCCTGTCCTTCGTAGGAATTTCTAGAATCATTGATGCGTCATGTAGCCCTTCGGTCGTCTTACAATTAATAGTCTTAGTAGATTTTGACTGAATCCATTGACATTTTCGGTTTGGATCATGACAAATCCTTTATTCCGCAGCTCCAACTCCACTCGTTACGTTCATTGCCTTATAGTTTTATTGTTATTCTTGTTGATTTTACAGAAATACCAATGTTGAATAAATGATTGAAATTTTTATGGCAGAACGCACTAATAGGAAATGGCCGGAGAGATTCTGCGTTTCATAGGTTTAGTGGTATTTCCATGGCTTTTTGCTCCTCCAAGGTGTACTGTACTATTTGCTTGTGGTCCGTGTTATTCGAGACCATGATAGTTTGTGATCGAAGAATGTTGACATGCAAATTTTCCAACCTCCTTTGAGAGTCGAGCCCGCGTCGCACCCTTTTGGGAGACGCATGCTAGCCGCTGCGCTATAGGCGTTCCTGTTGTGCTGCCACTCTTTCTGTGATTCCGATGGTATGTTAATCAGCTTGTTGAACCAGGTGTGATCCAACTGAGAGGTCTATCATTTGCATCGAGGAGTTCTTGGATGGAGAATACCGACCGACCGACCGGGTCCGCCACTGTACGAATTGGTGCGGTCCGTCGATTACGAAAACAGGCTTCGAGTGAATTGCGATCATCGCTCGCTCGGCGATGGTGGGGTGGAAGCGCTCGTCGGCGCTGCAGTCGGTGGTCGGTCTAATTTTAGTCTGGCCTAGAATCGGGCGCATCGATTGACTAGCAAACCCGTCCGTCGGGTCGGTAGCTGTGTGCTCGTGTCTGAATTCCGGCCAGTGGTTTGCTATATGGTCGATTTGACGACTTTATCTGCCAGCCATTAGGGTTTTTTTGACCTTCAGGGGGGTTCGCCTCGACTGATAATCTCAGCCAAGTAATGTCTAGACGCCAAATCATTTAAGATTCAGCGAGTGTTGTGGAGAGCGCTGTGGTGATGGTGATGGTGGTGATGGTGGTGGTGGTGTGTGTGTGTGTGTGTTTCCGGTTTTTAGAATCCCTACGTTCTCTTACAATCAGCAGCCCACAACACGTTTAGCGAATTTCGTTTGCTTTTACGCTCATGCTGATGCTGACGCCTTCCGCCAGTTCAGTTTTCAACCTGATCACTTTGCATTTTGATTGGCTCCTTATAAACGACCACCCACCTTATTTTTTGACCTACCCCAGGGTCTGTTGACCTAATAGGCGACTGCAAGCTGTATTGAAAATCACAACGCTTCTTTGGTGGGTAATATTTTGTCTGATGGCTAGCGAGTCATCAAAATCTGTAATATTGCCGGATTCGCTAGTGAATCTGACAGTTCCTCTTATTTAGTGGAAGATCTTCGCTTTCTATCGTCTTTTTGATTATTTTGATTGACCACCCCATAGAAGAGCGCGCACCTCATTTGATCTGCTTTGTGATCTGCGTGATCTACTAGAGCTTACAATTTTTCTCAAGAGTCACATTGGTTCGGTAACTATTCACTTGATCGCCACTGAATCATCTCGAGATCTGTAATGTTGCCGAATACGGTAATGAATGTGACAGTTTTTCAATTAATTGAGGAAATTCCACTTTCTATAGTCTCACCTCATCCAATACGGATATGTTTAATCAAACCGGATAGCTTATTTTGATCGACTTTTCAACGACTACAAACCTGATTTTTGAACTGCTTTTGTGATCTATTGACCTACGTGATGTACTGTGTGGATTGCAAGTTGATTTTTTTGAGAGTTGCACATTGCTTCCTAAAAAAAATATCTGATTTGATCGCCACTGAGTTATCGTCGAGATCTGTGATATTGCCGGATACGGTGGTGAATCTGTGATTACCGTATTTATGGATTTCTACTATCTATCATCTTACCTCAGCTCTCTATCCCAGATATGTTAAATCGAACCGGGTTGGCTCCAGCACCGAACGTGCCTAATCCTCGAAATGCTGGACGCAAGAAAAGCAATCCGGTATGTCTCATTACTCGTCTATATTGTGGGCTATCGGAGATATTCGATGACTGAAATTTTGGAGTACTGTAATATAGTCTCTCGTTAGATATTGTTTTATCTAAAATTTTATTATGCAGTGTTTTTCCCATCTTTTTTCCCAAGCTGAAACATTTACAAACTTACACTGAGATGTTTTTTTGCCCTAATATTGTCTTGAACTCGAAACTATGATTGTTTACTGAATGAATTATGGAATGCTCTGATGATTGCTCTCTCTCCCTCTCTCTTTCTATTGAGCTTTAAATTGGATTATCCCTTCAGAGACCATGACAGTGATTTTGATACTCATCGCGCGACGTCGTTAAATCTCATTCAGTTACTCTAATGGCGGCGTCGCGTCTCGTGGGAAAGCAGGCAGACAACCAGGTAAACATGCACAGACATGCAGAGCCGCTTGTCTGACTGCTGCACAAGTGACGGCTCTACGCCGCCTGCTTATCAGCGCTAGTCCTCAAAGGGTTATGCATTTTTTTAGCTCTTTTCTCTTCTATTCTGTTTAATTTTCATCCGGGCCCCTACGAGGTTTTACTTGCAACTATCGCATTCTTCCATGTTACAAGAAATCCTTTCATTTCACTGCTTAGCAACTGTGTTATGATATTATAATTATACATCCAAAATTTTCTGAATTCACGTCTCATCCCTTTTGGAGGCTCATGCTAATCACTGCTCTATCGAGAACTTGATCTGTATCACTCTTTCTACGATAAAAGGTATGGCGATTATCAGCAATCGACCATGAATGGTTTTGGTCTGGTAAACACATTTCGGACTAAACCCATCTGAGGTGACAGCTATTGGCTATCTTCTATGTTAGTGTTTTTCTTTCTTTTAACATTCACACAAATGAATTATCATTGCCTTACATTCTACTAGCAGTTTCTTCTCGTTTTTTTTCCTACATACCATCATCTATTAAGTAGCTAGCGATGATCGTTAGTGACGATAATAGTTCTCTGCTTGTTTCGGTTTCCAATTTGGATTTTGTCGTCGCCTGACCAGTCAGTCAGTCAACCAACCAACCAACCAACCAGCCAGCCAGCCAGCCTCTCGAAAACGGGATTTCATCGAGGCGAATTTGATCGTCTCAACTTCTCTCATCCATCCCGTTACGCTTCTTTCTTACGCCTCTGAAAGCGTTCGCACGTAGCCTCCTAAAAAGACTAGAATTGAATTGAGATTGTCTCTTGCGCAGCTACGATCTTCTCTAGTGCCAAGCACCAGATTTCTCTCTTTGTTCGCTCACAATGGCCTCGAGGCTATCACCTCTCGAATGAGGAGATTTGATTACAGGCAACGTAATCATATGATGTAGTTATTGTGTGCCGGAGTAGATGGAAAAGCAGTAGAAGATACTATGAACGCGATTTTCCCTGTGCAGTATCCAAGATATTGAGTGATGTTCAAACTTTGAACCTCGCACCGGAGTTGAACTCGGATCTTACTGTTTCGGAGTATGCGTGCTGACCACTGCTCCAGCGAAGCTGTTCTGCCGTTTCTTACTACGTTACAAGGTGTTCCTTGTATTAGTATGAATTGATAACTGAAACTGTTCTCTAACGGATCCAGAAGGTTAAGCTGCAGGCTGACGTTCGTCATCTCCAAGAAAATGGAATTTTTCCGATTTCCTTCATTCTGAAGCGTTATGTAGTTTTTTGACGGTGGCTGATTGAACTACATTCTCAGTGCGTCGTAGGTCAATTACTTTTCAAAACCTGTTTTCAGCTGCTACACTGCCGAATTGACGTAATATGACAACGTCGTAAAATATATATCAGTGAGAGAATTTTAGTGATGACTGTAACGGAGATATCTGTTCTGGGAATCTCTTCTTTCATTAATGAAATATGTGTGGTCCCTTATGTAGTGGGGATTCTCTCATTTCAATATCTTAACTTGCCGACGACTTCCTGCTCTCTGCGCATTCTTGCGTGTATATATTTATTCAACGACAGTCTCTTCAGTAGACGGAGAATGTGAAAATCTAAAGGATGCTTAATCAAGAGGTTTTCTGCTATGCCAATTTTGCGGCGATACCGTGAATATTACTCTTCTGTGAGCGGTTTAGTACATCTTTCCTTCATTCATTCATACGGAGGCTGCAGATGAGGTGTAGTAAAGTCATTTGTCCATTAACTGCCTCTGTCTCGATCCACGTCCACGTGTCTTGCATCTCAATATTTTCTCTGGAATTAGTCTTACTCTGGAAAACCCTACTTTTTTTGTTGCATCTTTATAGCCGTGCAATTGAGTCACAAAATGGAACACAAATGTGATAGCCAACCTTATTGATGTTGAACCACGCTAGAAATTCAGTTGTTTTGTCTTATTAATGATCTAAGTCTTCTTTTACGCCCTAAAACTACTTGTCCGATAGCCCTCGTTACCCCTGTAATTTCTTATAAACATTTCATCGTGGAAGTTATAAAGTACTAATACGTGAAGCTGCATATCGATTGCGAAACTCTTCGTAAAACATCGTAGTTTTAGTTATTCAAAACATTCATCTATTTCATTATTGCAAGGTCAAACATCACATATAACTCAACGTGACAATCCAAGACTTGTCCAATTGATTTGTTTCCTTATATCTATCACCCACTTAAGTATTCTGGTAAAGTCTATTATCCTTGTATAATAGTGCCAAAAAAGTAAAAACCCGTACTAGGGAGTTTCCCTCGTGGATCAGGTAAAGTTTCTCCCAGGTACGAGTACCGATATCCAGAACGCGGATAGATGAGAGACTTCGTGGGTGTGGGGCAGAGTTGAAATGGCGGGTGAGTGGATTGATCTGTTCATGTAGTTAACGGGATCGCCATGATATGCTACTTGCTTCCTTTGTATTATATATAATACCTAAATGTCTAACAGATTCATAAAATAGTTGACTTTTTGAGAACGTTATGGAAATAGGTATGGTCCCGGGTTTGGAATCATGGCGTGACAATTCGCTTTTAATCTCTTAATGCGCAATGTCGCTTTTCAAAGTCTAAAGTAATACCTAAATTTGCTCTAAAATTAATGCAAAAGTACGTTGAGCAACGTAGATTTGTGACTCCTAAAGACGTTCAGTCTTTATATCAGTCTCAAGGTCATAAGAGTCTTCTAAAAATTGTTCTCTACTTTGTAGAAATCCATCTAATCGAAGTTCTCAACCCCGCTTTCATTCAATATAGTCTGTGAGAATGTCTTTTCGAGGTAATACGTAAAAGCCATACGTACGTTTAGGCGATATCGCCCGCTTCATCAGTGGCCCATGCCCCACACTGAATCCTATTTTCTGGCATGGATGGGGATGTTATTTGTATAGCTTTGATGACGACTCTAAGATGCTCTTTCACCCATCTATATGACTTTAACAATAATATTAACCTATCTTAATGACATTTATGGAGTGCTGTGCCTTATGTGGTAATGGAAAGAATGCAAATGATGGTCGACAAGTGGACAGCGAAATATCTCTGGACAAAGTCGACAGACTTCGCAAAATGTTTTACACAGCATGGGAACCATAATTTCAATAATAAGGGTAGGGATAGTGCAATGGACAGTGATTAACGATGTCAGAAGCAAGGTTAGCCTTACTCGCAAGTCTACTTTTAAGATGACATAGTACATCGTCTCAATCAGCATTCGATAACACTGACAAACCATAGAAGTGCCCAAACACCAAGCGAAAAACCCGGGCAAATTTCGAAAAACATCTTTTTACTTGCTGCCTAATTTTTCTTATTCCAGCGGCAAGGTACGGTGTAATTTATAAGCACAGAAGTGCTGGCAGTAAATATACTTAACCGGGTGAAGAAGCTGTGTATGTGGTTTCAACCACGTTTCCATCTTTGCTAAGGTTCATGCCAGATTGTTCTCACAGATCAATCCCGTTAACGGGTAGTTCCTTTGTCAAAACATGGCCGAGGGAAAGACAGGGTAAGGGTTTCTGTGGTGTAGTGGAAAACTTAGTGAGACCCCGGAAAAAGTAATCCCAGGTTCGAAATCACTTCGGGCTGCGAGTCGTGCTCATACTCTTGTGTTTGAATATTTTTATGGAGGATGAGTGTGAAGAAACGTGAAATACAGGTGCTGAGATCCACGCTGTATATGTGATGACCGGTTTTCAAAAAAATCAAGAAGAGATGACTATAAGTGTATATGTGTACTTTTATCGTCGTTTTGAACCAAATCCACTGTGCAACACTGGCTGCATCAAATCTGTGATGAAATTCCATCGATAGTAGTGACTCGTCACTAGAAAAACGTCTGAATAAGCGTATTAACAGTGAAAAGTTCATCCAGGACCCTCAGCTGTGGAAGAGATTTACATTGAAGGGGAATCTATGGGAATTCACACAGAGTGATCACGATGTAAGCGAAGATAGTCTAGTAAAATTTTAGTTATTGCATCAATGCTTCCACAAGAATTTTGCCTTCAAGATTGTGGATGACGATCACTTGATAGATTAATGGCATGAATTAGATGGCATTTAATTTGCAGAGAAATTATCACATAGTAGAACACCAGGCAACAAAGTGATTGTCAGAACAAAGATGGGTTGCATTATAGAGAAGTAGTAGTAGACTAGATTCGAAAAGGGAAACTTAGTATTTGAAACTTTTTTCAAATTTCTGAAAAAGAAATTTTTTTACGTATCATGGAAAGTTGGCATCACTCTATTAAACAAGAATTCCTTGATGAGGAAAGTTTCTGATGTTAGTTCAGACGTGAGGAAGCAATATTGAGACTTCAGTTTGAGAATGCGTTAAGGGACTTTTTGGGACTTCTTTTTTCTCCTTTCTTACTAAGTGCCCTACGAGCGTATTGGTATCAGCAAAATAGGGAGCCGAGAATATTTTGAAACATCTTATAGTAGACTCGTTAGCGAATTATAGCTCTACTGTGGTGATTGGTATCCTTGTGAACTATGATGTGCGACACATGCTCATACCACACAGTCTCATTTGAAATTGAGAACACCGTAATCGTTCTATTCACGTCGACTTTGCAAGTGGAACTATTAATCAGTGATGGATCCACACTAATTTTGCTTGTCTGCTACAAGGAATTCTAGTTTCACGTGGGAAAAGAAAGCTATGGCGAAGACTGCCCGTATAAAACGCAACTGTGAGAATAGGACCTTCGTGATCAACATTTTGAAATTGACTGAGTAACCATAGAGGCCTTTCTCAGATACCACCAACGCTTTATTTTTCCTCATTTCCAATGTTGAATAACATGCGATAACCACTAGGACTGAAATCTTAGAGGAAGGAGCCGTCATTCTACGTTGCTCACTCATCACTTTCTCATCGACAATATACAGCATGGATTCCACTTGCCAACAACAGTGTTATCTCCTCGAAAAACACCCACCCAGAAAGGATGTTTGAATGCCTCATTATGCACAAAAAATTACAGATCCACATATCAGCTGGATAGGTGCTTTTTCATAGGAAAATCTTCCTTTGATCACATGTAAATTAAGTGCAGGCTTAGGCAATGAGAATTTTGGTGCCATGGGAGAACACATGATGAGTTGTGGTTCTACCGCCATAAGAAAGACAAACTGGTTTCCGTTGGTTCAGGCCTCCAGAAATTAGCATAGTTTCTATAGTCATGTATATTCGTTGATAAGAATCGAGCCATAATTTAAGGCTTGGATGGAATTCAAGTCCGTGTTTGTTTGCCATCTAATGTACTTATTGAAGGGTCCATCATCTTTGGTTTTTTCACGAAATACTCCGAAATCTATTACACACTCTGTTGTTTTTGATTCTATTCTGTGAATCTACCTGAATGTTTTGATGATAGTTTGCACAAATTGTGAATCTCGAGATTCATCAACATAGTCTATCGATGTCGCATAATTTTCAGAGTTTAAAAAAGTCTCTTCTTCCTTACTGGAGCTGCTCATTAGAAACATGAACACTTCTTGGCTTGACAACAAATTTTAAGGACTTTTTCGTTTTGTTCATCATTTTTCATGCGTTTAAGTTTTTACTTTTACATCATTTAAAGCGGCTTCGTGCGGTTAATCTGATATACAACACTTACACATTTGTTTTTCGAGATGGAATTGTTCCGAATGCAAAGACGCCCAAACGATTACTCGTTTTCTGGATACTTCCATCTTGGAACAAATGTATAGTGTTATATATCAAAATGGCCACAAGAAGCTGTTATAACCGATAGTGGAAACAAAAACTTAATTGCATTAAACATAATCAACAAAAACGAAAAAGCCCAGAAAATTTCTTGTCAACCCTGTACTTAAAGTGAGATACTTTCTTTATTTGCATGGTATCACGTGCACACATTTATCTGGAATTTCTCTTTTCACTTCAATCGTTTCCTCACATCCATCATGACCGACTTCAAATTTTTCAAATTTTGCGTGTTACTTCGCCTCTTCTCTGAGGATTTTTGACTGTCTTTATGAATGTTGTAGAGTGCTGGTCGAGTTGATTCTTGAACCCCGCGATAGCGATATCACAGTGTTCACAAATCTTTATAACAGGCGTGGGCCATTTGTTGTGGACTGAAGAAAGTATGATGACACGTTTGATGCCAGTTTGACTACCTCGGACTGATGAGACTTAGTTCACTATGAGCGGAGTTCTAGAGGGATCTTCTGCATTACTACTGTTCTAAATGCGCCTCAGTTTTGGAATATAACTGTGCATAAGATGGAAAGTCATTACCCTCCTCATTTATTTGTTTTGAGGTTTGGGAGTTTTTCACGGATTTGCGAGGTCACGGATTAGCTGGTGTGCGGTGTAGGTTCTGTCACTGGGTGACCAATGATCGCAGCCCTACCACCATGAAATTTCATCTAAAGAGGAAACACGACACAGGTGCAGAATAAGCTTGCTCTTTAATCCTTATTAAACTTACTTATCTTGAGATTTGTTTCAGGTCCTGGTGGTTTGTGGGCTATTTGTGAAGAGAAAATTAATTCGCAGGCACCTGCAAATTATGCACCTCGGCCAAGAAAGGTTCACTTTTTTAGAAGCTAATGGCGGCATCGATGCTTGACATCATGTAAAAAGCTATCAAGTGGGGTTTAATACCTACCCAAGAATATCAGATGCACGAAAATCCTATGTTTTTTGTTAACTTTGATAACATGACGCCAAGGTATTTGTACGATTTTTTTCGCTGAGGAATAGGAAAGGAAAACAGTGCCCCTGTTCTAATATTTTAATCCATGATCAAGTGTCGGAAGCCACAGTGTGCTTACTTCATGATGATAATGATTAGAATCTTTCGTGTTTCTTATTGTAAAATTCATTTGTTTAGTCCGATGATACCTTTATCAAAGCATTGACGAATCAACGGCACCAAATACACAATTTTAATCCATTTACATCAACAGACGCGAAAATTGGAAGTGAGTTACTCAGGATTAAAAAAATCTATAATGTTAGATAATAGACTTGCTTACTTTTGTGACACTTATAGGTCATTGGTTGATTATAAAGAGGCTTAATGCGAAGTAAACACGAATGGTTCAAATTGGCGAGTAAAGAACTCGTCGTCGAGTCCAAAAAATAGCTTCATGTCTAGCGTGAAATTGTGCGTCAACCTACTAGAAGGAGACCTAGCTTACACGACATATTGTAGGGATTTTTTGCTGATAGTAATAGCCGAAAAAAGAGCCTTTTCTACTGGCTTTGGAGCAGCTTGCATCCGTGGAGGAATAACACGGACCACTATCAAGGGTTTTTTTTCAACCACTACTGAGAATATCGTTTACAAACTGGAATGTACAAAATGAAAGATGAGGTCAATGACTTACAGCTGGCAAACGGTGCAAATGATATTATTGCTCTAATAATATTTGAGACTAACAAAACGGACGAATACTGCGGTTTTTGAAGATGAGTCTTTGATCATATTTCATGAAAACGACGCTATGAATGAAAAAAATCTGCTTGTGATACTCCATAATGTTTGACTAATAGAGGATATCTGTATGATCCGCCAGATATCCTAGTCAACATATCAGCATTATGAAGGATTTGATTCTAAGCGAAATGAACAAACGATGTTTCTGAAGCTTGTAAGAGCATCGATGTTAGAGTGAAAACGACAAAGAACAACCAGCTTCGTGATCGCGTTTTGACTCTACAGTTATTCCTACCTTATCGTGTGATTTACAGATCTATGATTATCACTCTCGGCATAAGGAAATGATCAGGAAATTATCGAAGGTGATGTGGGAGGGTGATGTTTGAAGTATCCCGAGATGTAAATCGTTATCAACTATCAGTAATCGAAGACGTTATAGTATACGATATGATGCCGAAACCCGGTGAAACAATCTCGTGGTCCATCTTATCGCTAAGCGGGAGATAAGAGCAGTTAATGACCAGATTTCGCGAGGTGTCAATCGCAAAGCACAGCAAATATCAACTCGGTGGTTGGACGGTCAGACTCCTGTAGAAATAAATCTTAGATGAGAATTGTGATGCTTTTTAGCGCTGTAGACTCCAATAGCTAACGCCAGCTTGATTTTTTCAGTTATCAAGGAGATAACAGGTGATACAGATAGACAACAGATCGTTTTCTGAAGAAATTCAAGGGTTAGGTGACTGCGCAGCAAACTGATATAGAGGAACTTCTGCAGTTTCTCATATTGTTAAATAGATGAAGACCACATCTTGAATGAAAGCCAGTCGTGATACACGAAGTGTTATATTCTTAATCACTGTTCCAGATTTAATGTCAGCTCAGGAGGACTTCTTGACTTCGTTGATTCAACAAGCCTCAAAAATGTCCTCTTCCCCTAAAGAGGTAGGTATTCACTCTTCTGGAAATTATACTGCCCAATGGCCAAGTAGCTTCTATCTAGACCATTTAACACATAATTTCAGGAGACGTTCTGCACGCAGGAGAATGATAGCTTCCCGTTATCTGATTCGTTTTTCTTGAATAAGTTGAGCGAAGGAATTGTACGTGCTCAGCCTTTTGTTTTCTACTACTCTTATTTCTGAATTATTTAATGACTTGATATGGCTTGTGGTAATGTTTAGACCTTTTTCGAGGTTGCTACGTCAGAGCCATACGTACGTTTAAGCGGTGCCGCTTCATCAGTGGCTCACGCTCCACACTGAAGCCAGTCTATAGCAGGGATGGGAGGCGATATTCATGGTCATAGCACGTAAAATTGTTTTCTCACTATTTTTTCAGTCGATGGATTACGGCTGGTAGTGACTATCTAGATATCCATTTCATCGACTGTTTTTCCATCAGCTTGGTTCCCTAATGATTTAGACGACATCTCTGAAAAGTACGTATGGCTCTGACGTGCCAGGCTTAAAAAGCCTCTAAACAGTCTCACAGACTGTAGTGGATGTTTGAAGCGACATTTGAAAACAGCGATAAGATGGATTTCTACATATCCACTACCAGCCCTAATCCGTCGACTGAAAAAGAATGGTGATAACACAAAATCACGTGATATCACCATAAATAAGCTCTCCCCATCCCTGCTATAATAAAGTAGGGTTTGAGCGTTGATCACTGATGAAGCGGGGCGACACCACCGAAACTTACGTTTGGCTTTAACGTCCCAACCCCCAAAGGCTCTAAACATTCCCACAAACTATATCGAATGTTTAAAGTGAGGTTTGAAAACAATCGATGAGGTGGATTATTCACTTGCTGTGAAGAAACGGCTTACATACGCTGGAGAATAGAATCATGACGAATCACGCAATTTGTAGAGATCTGTCATATCAAGTGCTACTGAATTCGTTTCTACATACCAATAGAGATTTTCGAACTACTTTTCTTATCAATCGTTTTACTTCAGCCATTTAGGAGATTAAATGTATACATTATTTTTCATAGTGTAAACTTTAGTGAAGAGCGGTATATGTTCCAGAAAGACGAAGACGGTTCTTCTTCTTCTACGGGTGCACTCGTTTGTCAGTCTGGGCAACGATTTTCAGTTAAGTGATGGAGCCAGTATAGCAGCTCTCCTTCAGGCTTGTCTTATTTTTGCTCTAATTTTTTATTACATAAGCATTTTCATTTCAAATGCTTCAAGTGTTTGCAGATTGCCACGGATTCTGATTTGACGTTCACCTTCAATTCTCGGCGATGTGGCGAGTATTGCTTTGAGTCTAACCGAAAGAATGTTAGCTATTTTTATATATATATACTACTAGAGAAGTTTATAGCCTTTTAATAGATTATGTCTGACACGTTCAAGACAATGTGAGTCATTCATGACTCATTCGGGCATCGATAATATGGTCTTCATAAATTCAAACAAACCTGTCTCATATCATGATGAGGATAGCACAGAGCGTTAAAACATATTGTAACTTTTCTCTGATCTCGGCAATATCAATCAATTATATTTTCTTTATTGATCAAGCCTATCAAGCCTGTAGCAAGGCTTCGGGTGATAGAAATTTATTTGGCTAACATTTCGACCCTTCGTTCTCTTCAGGAACGAAAAAAGACAGACTTTACAAAGATCACAAGTACTTAGCTTATTAAGTTAGAAAATTAAATCAAATTGAATGCTCCACCATCTGAGAGGGCGGCCACGTACCACGAACCACTAAATTGGAGAAGAGCTGTATGGCACAGACTATCATCAAGATTTGTTGCATGATATCTGGCAAAGGGTTAGAATGCGCTGATTTCTTCGTCTTATTCGCAACCTAATAAATTGTTTAACTAAACTCTAAGCACCGTGCGACTTAATCTTCAACAGTACGCCATTACGGCCATAAGATTGCTTTTGTACACTTTTTCGCGAGTCGTTATCGATAGTTTTTGGCGTGGATTCTTGATTACTTACGTCATTTGGAACTGCTGTTTCATGGGGGAGATGAAAACATGGTTTTGATAAAGACCATGTGCATAAGTTGCTCTGAGCCTTTTGACTTATCCTTAGCTTCCAGACTGATTGAGGAGATATTCTCGAAAGTAGTAAGCGTATCAAAGGTTTTTACCGGTTAAAGGCTAGATCTGCAAAGCATTAACCGAATCATAGTTGCAGACTGGAGGTCTAAAAAATTCCTAGTTACCACGTAAGCCAACAAATGTGGTTGGCTATTGCTAACTTGCTTATTATTGTTATCAGTAGTGAAAACTTTTGTTTTTGTTTGTGACAAAAAGACGATTTCATTAATGCGGTCCAACGAATTGAATGCTCGATTACGAAGGTATGCCGAGAAATTTAGCAAACGAGTTTTGAAATGATATGCGCAACTGCGAATTAATGTGAATGAGATTGCACACATTGTGTTGTTCTCCAGATCATTCCTGTTGACGGGTGATTGTTGATAGCATTGATAGGGTTAAAATACGGCTCTGAGTGGAAGGCAAATCAAGTGTCCGTACAGTGAAGTGAGTAACACCCAAGTACCTGAAAGTGCAGTCCTGGATCCGAGGCTATTTCAGGTTTCAAATTTCGATCGCTTCCAAATATTTTTGTGGTCATATCTGACTGTATTTGCGGAAAAATTCATTTGTTTTCTAATTTCACATTGTGGGTTGAGACAGACATGCATCCTATATGTGTTCGAACAGCATTGAGACCCATTAATTCTGCTGATACAGTAATATCCCTTTCATAACCAACCACTCACAGCGTATCAGGCTTTTGCATTGAAATTTCTATTGATTTAGTGTTCAGTAATCAGTTTTAAAAATTGATTTACTCTGTTTAGATCGTCGATCCCCCTGTTCAAAAAATACTAAAAATGCCCAATAGGCTTAAGGACGCCCAATAGGGCTTAAGATCAAGAAATGATTTTAGCTAACCAGTTCGAAGGGTCATATATACAAAAAGGTGTACACATCCTATATAGTGCGAGAGGATGTTTCTCAGATTGTATAGAATTCTTAAAGCGAGGTTTCAGAAAGAGTCGATTTGAAGGCAATGTCTATATGCTTGATAAAAGGCGTACACTATGTCGTGAAAAAGCTAATATGAAAGGGTGATAACAGTCACGTATCTTGAAATTCATCGAAGCCTGAGGGATGGAAAGCTTGAGCGCGGGATTGAACCATCGACCACAAGCGATTAACCGACCATGTCTTTCGCAGAGTACCCATAATTACCGGGCCCTAAATGCTCCGGCGTATTTAGGGCGCATGTGACGCATGTTTAGAGGTGCTCTGAGACAAACGTGGTCGGTCAGTTGATCGCCGATGGTTCAATTCCGCGCCCATGACTCACCAAGCCATCCATCCCTCCGGGGTCGCTGAATTTATACCAAACTGGTCCCAGACATCACTGGTAGGATAAGCAGCACTAACTCTATCAGCTCTCGTTATTTCAAAGCCCAGATATGCATTAGGTCATTTCAAACGAACTCAAAATAGGAGACGAATGCATGACGCATTCCTCGGAAAATGATCAACGCCGAGAGCTTTATCCTTTTTTTATGTAAAAATTACATTTGTGCAGGTTATTGTGGTATGTGGCTTTGTAGCTTATGTGGCTTTTCCCTTTCTGCTAAGAAAAGCTATGTGTAGTAAATGGATTTGAATGTTTTTGAGCGACAACAGCAAAGATCAGAGCAGACACTGTCCTCATCTCGAACGGTTTTTGTTTAGGGTCGTATGGTGGTGTTCGGTGACGCAGGGTCGGAAATTAGAGTTGCCCAGAAGATCGGCGATGAGGAGGTCAGTGTGGAGACGTGGCGAAAGAGCGATTGGTCACAATTCTGCTGGGCAGTCAGAGGCACTTGTGTGCATTTTCTAAAAGTTTAACATGATCTTTAAGAAGAAGTTTATCAGCTTTTCGTCAGTTCTCCGAGAGATTCATTCGAAAAACTCATTTGTGGAAAATGCTGAATGAATTCAAGAACTTCTGCTTGTGATCTTCATTCTTGAATGTTATTCTCCGGTGGTATCCAGCTCGAATTTTCTTCCATACATTTTTTCTTGTCGAACTCTCTTGTTGATGAGAATGTGAATGTGCACATGCAGTCGTCCGTCTTTGACTCCTTTCCTATGTTGAACCGGTGGAGAAATGATTTTACATTTGTGATGTCTTCCTAGAATGTATCTTTATTTTTGAATTGTTATTATTAATTTTTAGCTGTTTGCCTATTGCTCGACAGTGGTCAGAACTAGTGAATTTTTTCCCCCTCGGGCGCTTTCGATTTACCCTCTGATCTTGCTATAAGAACTATGCCTTAGATAGAGTTTTATCGCACTAGATTAGTACTTGTTCTCTACGGTCCGTTTCCGGTTTAACCGTTATATATGCAGCGAAGTCCACTAAAATGTTGTTCTGTTGTATTTTTAATTTTTTTAGATGATTTGTATTTTGCTTTGTGGTTTTTCGGTTCTCACTTGATTATCAGATGCTGCCTTTCATTTCAGTCATTTCTTCCTTATTTTTGTACTGCCACAGAACTTTCTGTCGTTTTTCAGCTCTTCGATCTCATTTCGGTCAAGCACCGATCTTGAATTATGCGGAGTATTTGAAACTTTCCTGTAATTTCTGCATGATTGTTTTTTGTTAATAAATTCATAGAAATCAGCCTGAAGTTGCCACCGATTTAGTGAGAATGCGTCAACTTTCCACTGTTTCTTCTCAATTTGGTTTCATTTCAAACGTTACCAGAAAGGAAATGGACGATCAAAAACTTTGCTTCTTTAGTTTTCTACGGATATATATCCCTGATCAAGTTAATGACAATAGAGTTATGATATCCTTTTTGTTACTGATTTCCTTTTTGATCGCAATTTCTACTCATAGATCTGTTTTGGAATCCTTCGTCGGGATTGGATGTGGTTCAAATGGAAGCTAGGGGAGCTTATGGCGCAATGATTATAAGAGATGCTTCAGATACAAATTGAATCTGGTTGCTCGATCAATCTCACCCCCTTTCGATCATCAAGGAATCTATTCCCTTGAGATCAGAAAATGTTACCAGACTTGTGTGAAAGGATATCACACTGATTCGATGCACCAGTGGGTTATCGCGAATCATTGCATGGACCAGGTGCGAAGAGAAGATTATGTTTCGTATTCAAACTTCTTACCGTACAAAGTTATGCACATCGCTCTACATCAATGGGTACAAAAAGTTATATTGTCAAGTTATCAGTGAAGTTAAGTTATAAAGTTATATGCACGAAAAACATATGATCATGCAGAGAAAACCATGGATTATCAGAGTAGCACAAAAACTCATTGTTTGACAATCCAAATGGAAGAAAAACCTTGATTGATTAATAAAAATCGGAGCCTCTTATGAGCTGCGATGTGCGATTCATCTACTATCATCCATAAAGGGTTAGTATTCAACCACCTCTGCGACCGTCGGTGAAATTGAATGCGTGACACAACTCTCAGGGATTGATTGAAACTGGGCTTTGTCCTTCATACTTCTATATAATGGGTTGCAGAAGTGCATATAGTGCAACATACAACGCTGCTACTCTTTCGTCTTGCCGCGGACGTGCCAGCAACCTAGATTGTGTTGTCAAATCTTCGTTCAAACGTTTTCTGACAGTTGTAGGAACGAGAGTATAAGCTGTAATGAAGTACTTCTGCGAAGGCGATAGCAAATTTACCTAGCTAATAGGATATAATTTTTTCATTCTCTCTCAGATGGTCAGAATATGCAGTGAGAAAAATTTTTCATCTGTTTGTCATGTTTAAATTGCACTCAAAAACGTCTTTTTCATTTTTGCCTATGTTACTACGAAAACTCGGAATATTATTTTAATGCATTCCGCATTGTTATGAGGTTTGCTATATGCCTAAGAGAATTGGGTGGTGAGCAAAAACGCGGCTTCAGTTGGGAATCGAACCCACGTTTCATCCTATCCGGGGACGCGTGCTCTACCACTACACCACCGAGGCACGTTTGCCCGAGTACTCATTCTTCAACATCTCAATGTTAGCTACCAGCCACCAAACTTTGACAGGTTTGGTCGGGTATGCGATTTCGCTTTATGAACCCTCATAGAAAACATAACAATGCGAAATGCATTAAAACTCTATCAATTCCGAGTATTAGTAATTAGAATAGCTGTCAGCTCAACTGGGTTCATAAAGCGAAATCGCATACCCGACCAAACCTGTCAAAGGTTGGTGGCTGATAGCTAACATTGAGATGTTGAAGAATGAGTGGTCGGGCAAACGTTCCTCGGTGGTGTAGTGGTGAAGCAGGCGTCCCCGGATAGGATGAAACGCGGGTTCGATTCCCGCCTGAGGCAGCGTTTTTGCTCGCCACTCAATTCTCTTACTACTAAACATTTTTGTGGCGGTGGTCGAGTGGTTAACGAAACAGGTTATCAAGAAGCAAAGTGCTGGTTTCATCCCATTTCTCAACATTGTTGCAATCATGTAAGAACGCCTTATCTCAGCCATTTTAGAGATTGCAAAAGGTTTTCACGTAACCAGCGTTTTACGACATTTATAAGCTAAATCCTTAAGCAGCAGTTGAAGCAACTTGTGAAGTATGCGAAGACCTTTGCGGAGGTTGGATGCTAAGAAACAAATCGAATAAAGGATGTGCAGGATCGGCGAACTGGAATGAGACGCGTCATCATCAATTTTCTGCCATAAAAATGTTGCTGAACTGATTTTAGGAGAATCGAATGGACCGAATGTTCTCGAAAATTTAGTTGGATGGCAAATGGAATCAATTTTTGAATCCTGAAAGAATTTTTCTCACGTAATTGGTCGACCCATGCACGATAGAGTAAACCTAGTGAAGAGCTGGTAGGACTCAGCGAGTAACCAAAATGATCGATGATTACGATTATCCGTTTCTCTAGGCACGGCTTCACTCTAGTCAGGGATATTCTTCGCTTTTATCCTAGTATACGCTTGCGATTATGTATTTCGTGACTTTTAGCTTAAGAGAAGTTGGCTTTGACCACTGTGAGCCCCAAAGTTCCACACCTCTTCATATGCAGTGATTTCTCTCGTATCAAGCTTTGAGTCGGATATTGCGATAAGAAATTAATTTGGCTAAACCTTTCTAAAAACATCTTCACAAGCGCCTTCATGTTGCCATTTTTCACAGACCAACGAATGTTTCATTGAAATGACACATTCGTTTGTCTGTGCACTCCTGAAATATAGTCCAGTAGGAGCAAGCCTAGAACATGAAGAAGTACTGGTTTGATTTCGACTTGTTTGAAGATTATCTTAAATGAACGCTTTTTCGAACTGTAACAAACGGAGCAGAAAATTACAGTTATTAATTTGGACAGCATCTTGCCATAGAACTCATTTGCATCAAAGGAAAATCTCATTACTCTAATAGACTATACGATGCAAATATAGCAGTGACTCGGCCCCCGTATTTCACAAAAGTCGGCAAAACCAGAAGAATCCAGCAAAAAATGAGTCTCAATTTTGGAACTTTTTCTAAACAATTTTTACTAGGTCTTTTTATAAGTTTGGCATTATAACAATTAACATGAAATCAATGATATACATGGATTACTGGTGGTAATTCAATAGCTCGAATCTCGATAATTTTGATGCTAAAACGCATGCTCATTTCAAATGGTCTATATAAAGCGGTATTAGAGCAGAAAGAGTCATGTTTCGCACTCGAAGTAGTTACCTCGTCGCTTGAATTGCTATTTAGCGGGTTTATTTGGCAGCGTGAAGCAAAGACATTGCACCAAGTCTCCTCTAAAATTCTTACATAAAAACCTGAAAATTTTTCCGGAAAGGGAAAGCCTCTAAACAAGTAGTGAAAATCGCGCGGCTCTCGAATGACGCGCTTTTTCGAGGCAATGATTGAAGTCGCTTCGCAAAGCGTCACTCATCTAGAATTTGTTCTCTTTTCCAGGAACATTTCTAGGTTTTTGTATGACAGTTATAAAAAGACTTTTTGTTATCGTTCTATGAGTACAAATTTTTTCCCTCTCACTGCCTAATAAACCCTTCATGAAGCGATTCAAGTGAGGAGCTAACTAGTTCGAGTGCGAAACATGGTTTTCTTTTAACTCTAACTCCGTTCTGTACAGACCGTCTCAAAAACCACTTATAGAATGAAAATTTTTGAGATTCGGGCTATCAAATGACTACAAGTAATCCATGTGTTATTAGATTTGATGTTTATTGCTGTAGTACCAAAACTTATGAGAAGATTTAATAGCGTGAGGCGCAGTGATTGAACGTGCCTTGTGTGCTCGCGTGATCGATGGTTCGATGCCGGCTACCAAGGTTTCTATCTATCTGGAATAGACAAATTTGTACCAGACTTGTCTGGGAGAGTAGCAGCAGTGATTAATACATCAGTGTGCCACCACGAGTTATTGGCAAAGGCCAGATATACGTTCTATCGCCTCTAACAATGCTCAGTGAGGTCGGATGTATGACGCATCGCTCAGGGGCTGATTAACATCAAAAGCTTTTACCCATTATCTTTTTGAAGTTTCCAACAAATCTGTCGCCCACTTTAAAAGTGATTTGGTAATAAATGTTCATAGAGCTAATTCATCAGTGCCCACTATAGTAGCTGTCGATCTGTGCAACAGCTGTACACTTCCCGTACGCAAGGTGATCGTTTGCTGATGATAACGACAAGAACTGTTTACTCTGCCGGCGACTCCGATTCGTCAACAATTTTCACACATTCATACGTTCGTGGTATTACCGAAGATTGCTCACTATTTCACTCAACTATGAAACTTCCGTTACGTTTCATCGCTTCACTAGTATTCATTCACCTTTCTGGTAATGAGACTTTTCTGTGGTAAGATTCTGAGTACTGGGATTACGTAAGATGTATTTCTTTGAAAGAAAGTAGCAAAAGATGAAACTCCTTGTAAACTTACTGTTATGGCTGGATTTTGCTTGAAGAAAAGCAGATTCCTTGGCAACTCAAAGAGGAAACAATAAATTTCACCTTCATTTTGAGTATTTTATCAAGACCACGCTCTAATTTCTATATCTGATAATTGTTATTTGAGCCAACATCTCTTGTGGTCTGTTAAATGGGCTCTTGTGCAATCCAATACACGTCCTCTCGGGAGCCCTACTCTCCTTATAAAAAGGTAGCGAAGACGAACGATTTGCATCATAAGTCAGGTCAAATAATTGTTGAAATTTCAGCGTAGTCTTAATAAAACACTCGAAATAAAGGTATAATATCATAAAAATACCGCCCAAAGAGCAATCGAGTGTACAACACTGTATGTTTGGTGATAATGTCACTTGACTTTCAGCGTAAATCTTTTGTCTTTGAAACCCTGTAGGGATAGTATGAGCTCTCAAGAGGAATGGCGAAAAAGGCTAGAAGACGACGGGTTCTGCCCGACTAACGAGACTGTAACGTCGGAACACATGTATCGGGCTGTACAAGAGCCCATTATCACACCACGTGACATGTTAGCTCAAATAGTAATTTTGAAATAACTTTTCGGATTTGAATGTACTGTAAATCTTTCCGGAAAGGTAATCGCAAAATATTGCTCATGCATTTCTTAGAATTGAGGCTTGCTCCGGATGACCTAAAAACGTTCAAAAACTACACTGAGCAAAGTCGCAAAAGAATCAATGATTAATGTCCATTAGAATCCCTAGATGGCAATATTTCGTCGAAAATCACAAAATTGTGAAAAAGTGCAAAAATCATTAAAAATAAGGCACAGTAAGTGAGACATTGCCTTTAAGTCAACTTTTTTTAACCTCGCCATATATACTTAGTATAGTCTGAAGGAGTGTTGTGAGCCTTTTCGAAGTTAATGCGTCAGTGGCTTAAGCACGTTTCAGCAGTTTCACTCACCTCATCAAAGCCACATGGCCCGCAAGTCATCCATACTGATAGTAGAGACGGGGAAGTTTCTATCAAAACCACTAAAAATTTTCATTCTCACTGCTTTTTCAGTCGATGACTCTTACAGTTTTCAGTCGATGTTATCAACTTCAAAAGGCTCAAAACATTTTCTTCAATTGTGAATGACACCTTGTTGCTAAAACAGGATAATATAGTAGTGATTTCGAATTTAGTTACTTCCGGCCGGATAATAGGAATATCTCTAGGTACTCCTCCTTCCCTCCCCCCCGCCCCCCCCCCCCCCCTATGCGCTTCTAAGGTCAATAAAGATTTGTTATCGTGAGCTTCGTTTTTGTCTCAACGTAAGGACAAGAATCTGAGTTCCAACTCACTGAAGCAAAGTTGAGTTTGGAGATATAAGATCTTGAGAGTCTTAGATGAAATTCAGACGCACTGCACTGCAATGTGATGAATACGGTCCAAGGAGCTTCAGTCCAACAATGTCCGGAGCACATTACGTCGTGTATGAAATTTGTCTGCAAATCAAGAGGAGGTGGGTGATTCATCTGTTGAATAACACCACCTAAATGAGACTCAATAGTCTAAGGAACAATTTGATAGTACCTTATTTGAACTTCAATAACAATGAGCAATTTGAGATTACCAAATTTCAATACGCACCCATGTTGCCAATACCGTCAAGGTAGCAAAGAGCCATTTTTTTAGCTATGTCAAACTGATTTCACTACAGGGCGGTAGTATGGGCATGCAATTGACCTAATTTATTGATCTGTAAGAGAATTGAGTGGTGAGCAAAAACTCTGCCTCAGTCGGGAATTGAACCCGTGTTCCATGCTATCCGGGGACGCGTGGTCTACCACAACACCACCGAGGCACATTTGCTCCATCACTCATTCTTCAACATCTCTGCTGACTATCAGCCACCAACACTTAACAGGTTTGGTCTGGTATGCGATTTCGTTTAATAAACCCAGCTGAGCCACGGCCATTGTGACAACTAATCCCCGAAATTTCTAGCATTTTTACTGCATATCTAGCAGTGCAAATGTGCTTCGGTGGTTTAGTGGTAGGACATGCGTCCCCGAATAGGATGAAAAGCGGGTTCGATTCTCGCCTGAAGCCATGTTTTTGCTCATGACTCAGTTCTCATAGAAATATATGAGTGGTCATAACACTGCGAAAAATGCAGCGAAATTACTAGAACTCTCGGGTACTAATTTATTGGATTTTTTAAATCACTACTTTTGCCTTCAATTTTTTTCTAAAACGGCGGACAATGACTAAGTGCTTAGCGATACAGACTATCAGGAACCGAGGTGCTGAGTTTGACTCGCTCTCTAACTCTCCCATGCAATCAATTGAATGTCTTGTTCGACTGCCTCCAAAAATCTAAGGGAATCGTCTTGATCAGCGTTTAATGACATTTATGGAGAAGCCAAAATTCTCAAGTAGTAGTCGAAGTAGCACGTGTAATGTTCTAAGACCTTTGTGAGCGATGAATACGAGGAGACAAGTCGAATTTAGTATTTGGGAGCACAGTGAGTGTGATGACAGATCGTGTAAGCAAGAGATATTGGTGAACTAGACCACGGTTGATTAGGATATGAATTCGAGCATAGTTTACGATAACCTCTAAGAAGGCTTGCAGAGACAGATAGTGATGAAAAACAATGGAAATCGAAAATTTACCTTCAAAAAATCTCCTTACTTCTTCATGTAATTCAATATTTCAGATGAAGAAATTTATAAAGGATGCAACGACCCAGCTAATCCTGCTGTCGCATGTCAAACGTTGCAGGTTTGTTCTCGTCGAGAACTTTATGTTATTTTATATTGTGATGTTTGTTGCGAGTACGCCATGCAATCGACAATGAATCACACTCGACATAGGTAATTGTTTCACCGTGCATCGGATTGTGAAAAGTGCGTGGTCGATTCCTCTATAGTAGAGGTAGGTCTCCGAGGAGCTGACTGAACAAAAGACACCGTGCGACTGACGAGGCTGAAAGGCCAAAACACGTGTCTTGCTTTGTATAGGCGTTTAGAGGAGACCTCATGAAAAGCTCAGAATACATTGTTGGACTATTTTTCTATGTTTTATGAAAACTTATCTCAAACTGTAGTAGATACTTCAAATGTGAACGTAAATAGTCGACAATTCCCTGCCTTAGACAATGTGACGATTTGAATTAGTAAATTGATTAGAAAAAGAATACGAACAACACAAGGGAAGGAGAATTTGTATGAGTATCATGCAACTGACAAAGAGAAAATGTAGTCGAGAGTCGTGAAAAAATATTAGTCATTTCTACGGTTTATATGTGTCCAATAATCAAAGGGGTTGAAATTCAGAAGGCACTCTCGTACCCAAGATTTTTCAGAGTAGTTTTTTACTCCTCAGTTTTAGGGAGACGAAAAATGAAGTGAAACAACAGAACGTTTAGAAGGATAGTGAAACGAACATTTAGGGAAACTGCGAGGCTCAGGGAGGTTCAGGTCAATGCTATACATGTGCCTACGAGATGTGCAACTCGTCGTCCGGCATATCGCTGATCACAGTCATCATCATCGCTTTTATTCTTCACTGGACGTGATGATGATCTTGTCCGCAAAGTTCAAGTATCCACATAGAACTTGTGTTTCCTCCTTTATATACGTAATCGTAATTCATGATTTATAAGGATAACACATATAGGATAAAGTTTTCGGCGTTATTCGTCATCAATTTTTGACTTCGCTTTAGGTGACATGCATATCTGGCCTTTGGAAGGACCTGTAGCGAAAGAATATCAGAAAAAGATGACCTAGATTTAACGCTGTCTTTATGAAAATAATTTCACAAGATGGTTTTTACTTTTCGACACAGCTACTTGTTATCATTTTATATCGTGAGTGTATAGCTGATCTTCCTCATGGGTGAAGAGAACCATCACGATTGAAAGCTTAGACAGTTTAACATGTTGGTTTCACAGCATAGTCTCAATCTACACTTTCCACAGATAAAGTAGATCGTTTGAAATGAGCGAAAACCACTTCGACTTGCCATAATGAAAAGCTGTCATAGCCGACAATGACTGTGCTCATTAATTTCGCGATATTGTTAATTTCTAGCTGATGGGGCTTCCTTTCATGAAAAGAATTTATAAAAGCTCGAGGGCAAAAGGGTGATTTACCGCTTTTTAGATTATGTTTCTTAGCAAATGCTTCAAAACAAGCAGACTTTTCATATGTTTAACTCGCTCGTGAACATCATCCATGACATTGCTTGAGTATGATGACAGCTGTAAATACAATTCCGGTGTTTGTAATATGTCTCCAGCTGCGAACATAGCTGGTCTCTGTGAGTAAGAAACACATTACTATAAAGAGCCAAGTCAGCAGCTCATGTGTCATTTGTAGGTGCAGTCTCTAAAGATCTCAATGATGTTCTCCACTATAATAGGCTCGGAACTAACTTCTACCGTTTCTTCTGACTATTTTTATTTATTTAAAATAAGTTATTTGTTGGTTTTTTTATGATGTTTCATATCATCGGAGAGCTCATGATCTCAAGATCCTAAATAAATAAACATTTCAGTTCATGTAATTGTGCGAAGTTTTTTTTTTTACTTTATAATTAATAGAGGCGCCTTATCACATTAATGACTTTGGCAAAGCGTCTCTCTGCCGAGGAATGTTGCAGAGATCTGGAAAAAATAGTAATCTCTCAGAGTAGCATCTGGGCCATACGGTGGATTATCTTAACGTTCCCACCCTAATTCTTTAATCTTTTGCAATGTCAGACTTTCAAGATGTGGACGAGCATTGTCTTGACGCCGCTTCGATAAAGCTGGCGCAGAAATTTTGACGTGTTAGTGTAGTCTTCACTAAACTTTTTGAAACATCTTTGTGTAAATCGTAGATCAACCGCCTTGCGATTGAGTGGCCTACGTAGTTTTGTGCCGCTTCGGTGGCAGATGATCCGAGTGGAACGTTCAAGGAACGTTCACTGTTCAATTTTTGAAATGCTCATCGTAAAGTAAAGGAAAATTTCAAGCAGCTACCAAAAATAAAATGGGTCACATATTTAATATCTTATAATTGCAAGCTTTTGAATAACATTAAATACGATGGAAGGAGTCAAGAGTTAAATGTATTGTAAATATACAAAAATAACAAAAAAATTACGACCAAAACTCGATTGCCGACCCAATAACAAGATTCTAATACAGCTTTGAAAAATAAAATGGCTTACATATTTGGAATCTCGAGATTACGAGCTTCCGAATGAAATCAAACACGATAAAAAAGGTCAAATAAACTTTCCGTAAATAGCTGAAAATAACAAAAGAAAAATAAGGCAGCACATAGTCTGCAATCTAAAACTGAAGAAAAAACTGATTTGAATTGTGACCGTATGGCCTTATAGAATACATGAGTTTCAAACATTTCAAAGGTCACAAAAACCATTTTTTATTCTATGGGAAAAGAAAGGACGATATTGAAAAATAAAGTACTGAAATGTCTTTGATTACTACACTTAACAAAACGGCTCTGAGGAAGATGAAGTCGGCGAAACCCTAGCAATCGATCTTGAAGAACATATTTAAATCATTGCTTTACTTTGAAAAATTGTTTTTTTTTTTGACCACTTATTATTTTACCTACTAACCTTTCTTGGAAGGATTTAGAGGGAGCGCGTGTTGCGCAGTGCTTATACGTGCTCTACAATATGAATTGGATCAGTCGCAGTTCGATTTAACGCTCCAGTCCTTAAGCTTTTCGTGCAACGACCTCGACAAAACAGTGCCAGAGTCATCTGGGGGGATAAAAACGTTGACTTGTTATATGAAGACAACGTCAACCATTGTATCTTCAAGTTAAGCCTTGATTCAGTTCGACCATACTCAATGGATCACATATTAGTGAGGCAACGTTGAACGCTTTTCGTTCTTCTAAACTTATCTGCTATTGCTGAGAAATGCACTTGATTGGCGAAAATCACTGACTGACTGACTGGAGGTCGCCGACAATATTCATTCGCGCCATAATAGTCATTCACTCCATGGATCACACCGTGAAAATGTGGAGGAGGTTTCCATTCTGATGCTGACACTCATCGTCCTATCTATCTCATTACATAACAAGTTGGGTAGGCTTTCAATCTGTGCAATGATTCCCTCTACTCGATTTGCCTTGATACGACGACTAGGAAGACCAACATCCGAAGAATAATTGCTATTGACATTCAACTCGAATCGTCAAGACGTTGATGAAGGCGAGAGCGACGAAGCGTTAGCCAATAATAGGCTTCATTCGACCTCGTGTTAGCTCATCGACACAAGAAGAATATTGGTCGTTTTCAGCGAGGTGAAAGGAAATTCTAAATTCAGTGTTTTCTTACGTATGTCAGTTAATACTAAACAAACTTTTGCAGGATGGAATATGGGCTGAGGAGCAAATAATATCATTCTCATTACGGATAACAATACCCAAGGACCCTGTTATATCCAGGAAAGCTACCGAATGATGCTAGATCACCTCAGCACGACTAGAGTTCTTGTGAAAGAGAAACGCTGAGTTCACTCGCCTTTCGTTCGGTGATCATACTCTACTCAACTCGTCTCTATTTGATAACTACAAAGATAATATCTCAGGGATAACTGCTGTGGACATTTGACATAAAATATCGTGGCTATTATGGAGGCGAAGCCACGAAAACGTCATCCGTAATGAAAATGATTTGTGAAAACCACCTCTTAGCTCATCGATAAAACCAGAATAGTTGAAGTATCTCTTCTCTTACCGTACTGGCTTTTCATAAGTAATAAAAACAAAGAGGACAAGAATCTTTTTGGAAGGGTGGTTCCTTGATGTTCCTCTTCGATATACTCCACTCCATTTCGTAATTCACCATCAATAGTCGTCGATTTTCTTTTTAACTTATTCTATGAAATGCCTTTTAGTACAAAAGCACTGCTGAACACATATTTTGAATGTACTACATCTAAAATAGGGATGTAAACGAAAAATTAGGCAGGCATTACGTCATCCAAAATCTATTGACCTATGCTGGAGCAGCCTATGCTAGTGGTGTACGCATCCTCGACCCCCTCCCCGATTTTCTGAGTGGAAGTTTTTAGCTACAAACGTTAGGATTTTTAGATCTTTGATTCACGGTGATCGATCATTCATTTCCATCTCACTGCCCGGATTGAAACTGTAGAAGCCATCATAGTGACAAGTTTTCTTCTCAACCATTGACACCGGATACCGTGAGCCCACCAGTCATTTTGCCTATTACGTCTAGCGAATATCGTGTTTCTATACTTCTCTTTTTCTTGAGTTTTTCACTTTACCAGGCTATACTATCCAGACATTTCTCTTTATATCCGACTGTTTTTTAAGACCTCGCTTGAAATTAAATGCATCCCGGTAGCATACTTACTTTTTTTATAAGGTCTATTATGGTAGCTTTAGTGATACACCTACGTTTCTGCTATTATAGCCTCCTTAGTAGCACGTGCCTTTCGCTTTACTCAATACCCTACATATAAGGAAATCGACGCCCAACATCTTACACTGCACATGAGGTGGTGGATCACCTGACATTGCAGTGATTAACAGTCGATTGCTATGGAAAACTGAATATAACCTTTATCTTCGACTGTTTTGAAACTTCACTTTGAATTTTATGCATCCCGACAGCTCATTTACTGCTACTGATCAGGCTTGCTAGAAGCGAAATAACTCAAGATGTTGATAAACTTTACGAAGCTTAATCAGTCGCTGCCACGTTACGAAGTAGTTTGCAGACAAAATTTTGCGCGCGTCTCAAGAGGTTTTTACATCAGAAGCGACACCAAAACTGACCGAAACGGGATCCCTTCCGAGGGAGATTTGTAAAACAAATTATTTTATGGTAATATTGAGCCAATTAATTCAAAAGAACACTTTACATGGTCTTTCTTTACGCTTGTTCGTCTTTCACAAAAGGTTGAAGCAAATTTTCATTTTATAGACTTTTGCCATTACATTACTTCCAATATTCTCATTCCTTTAGCAGTCTGTCTAATCTCTTATGAGTATCTATTTGAAATCATGTTTGAAAACACTGGGAAACCCAGTCCATCTTAGGCTGACGAAAGTACATATGTTGTCGACAATTTCCAAACTCGCTTGAAATACGACGTGGTTCTAGCGACCTACTTATATATGTGGCGCTGGCGGTTGACATGGCACAGCGCTCCTGCGTTTTTGACCGCAGGTCGTGGCGGGATTTAGACAAGCTGAGGGAAGAGGTAGTACCTTTTCGGTCTTGTCATCGCTTGTCCACCATTATTGAATACTATCGAGTACGATGAATTGATGTTTAGTATCCACGAATCTTAGGAGTTGGTTGAAATAAAACTTATAAAATACACTGTTCGAATGTACTAGGTTTAAGCGCGCTCTCAGAAAACAGTCGAATATAAGGACGATGTTCAATTTATGAGCCATGAGCAATCGACTGTTAATCATTGCAATGTCAGGTGATCTCATCATTCGACATGAAGTGATTGGTTATCACTGCAGTAGAGGGTGATCTTTTCAACTCGCGAGCAGTGTAACGAATTCGGCGTCGATTTCCTTGTACTTAAGGGATGTACTCTCCTATAAGGAATTTTCTTAACCGAAAGGCACCGTATTACTGATGAGGCCAGAGAGCCGAAGCGTAACCTCGAAGGTTCCATAATAGACCTTAAGAAAGGCTTGAAATGTGCTGTCAGAAAGTATTCCTTTTTAACTGCGCTACGTATTGAGAGAAGATTTTGTATGTTATGCGTACTTCTAACCTTTTGAGGACCAACGTTAATAGGCAGAAGGCGTCGTGCTCGGCAGTCAGATAAGGGGCCAGGCATGCGACTCTGTATATCTGTGCATGCATGTCTCGCTGTCTGACTGCTTTCCCACGAAACACGACGCTGCTATCACATCGACTGAGTGAGACTCATGTCGCACGGCGAGCATCAATATGGCCCTCATGGTCCCTAAAGGGTAAGGGGATGGGATATGTATGTATATATGTAACTATGCATGCACGTATGTTTGAATTTGACAGACTAATATGAAAAAGCGGACGATGTAAATGCTTTTTTTTTGAGGAAAAGCATACAATTAGTAACATGGCATGCACGATTTCGGGCAGATCAACATTTTTAAGCTCTCATCGTATCTCTCAGAACGGCAAAAATCCCATTTCATCAATGCATTGCACCTAAAAATGTTCAACCATTGCAGAAGTGTCGAAGGAATATTACATCATCAATACATACACAAGACTGCTTAGGCAATCGGATTTCGGCGAATCTGTTGACACGGGAGTCGAATCAGTTGACCGAGACTTTACTTGAGAAGTCTCCGTAGCAGAGGAAACTGCAAGAATTTGCTTGAGTATAATTATGGGCAATCCATTACGAGCGTCTATTGAACTACACATTACCGATTCGAAATCGTAAAATGGTTGTGGTTTTATAGAGTCTGCTGTAAGTTATCACAGGGACGATGCTATGAGAGGAGATCAACGACGTTCCGATATTATCCGGAGTGCAAAATCTAAATGATATGATGCGTATCGTTCCAAACTCCACATGTAGATGCTCACCTATAACCAGTTCGCCGCTTATCTTTTCCTGTTTTGATTTCAACTCCTGCGTGTGTGCAACCGTCACTACCTATACCTTTCGTGAAGCTATCGAGAATTATCTCGATCGTTGAACCATTTGGTGCCTTGAAAAACACTTCTTTAACTATAATACTAGAGCGAATTGGACTAACATACTTCATATATCCAACAATATTGAGTGATGTGCAAAACTTTGCAAGTCGGGCGGGATTTCAACGCGCGTTTCATCCTTTCCACGGACGCGTGCTAACCACTCCACTACCGTCTCTTCTGTTCTGTCATTACTTTTTTGCGGCGCAGCGCATCGATTTGTTAGCAACCAACCGTCATCGGTTTGGCCTGGCAATCCGATTTCGCCATTGAACCCAGAAACGCCGACATATATCGAATATATGAAAGACTGATGGCAGAGCAGCAACGCCGGTAGTGCAATCATTAGAGTTTGCTTCCGGAAAAGAGCGAAATGCGGGTTCGCGTTTCGTCCGACGTCCAGAGTCTCGCTAATCGCTCAAAATTATTGGAAAAAATTTGTTACTTCACCACTGAAAGTAGGTAGATGAGAAAAAATTTTAGGTGGCTATACATATCGTACTTCAATCCAGTAATTGCACACAGTGAAGTTATCGCTTCTTCTTCCCGTTTCCACTGTATCCTTAAGCGTTTGTAAGGATGTGGTAGCGACGAGTGTTCGACCACAGCCAGCTGGCTGGAAAGCAATATGTGCACTTATTGTTTGCTTCAAAGAAAAGCTTCCCAAATTTCGAACTTCCTTACTCTTTGGCTGCAAAGTTTTCCTCCATATCCAGTAGGACAAATACATTTAGAACAGTCTCTGGAATGTGGGAAACCACCATTCTCGCACGAGGCCGACGAACTTCTTTTGCATTTATCTAGATTATTTCATCGTTGAGCAAAAAATGTCAGCATGTATAGCGCGGTATCAAATGGTCATGCTAGATTCTCCTCACCAAGGCATCCATAATGCAGGTTGATCATGAGTTTCTCGTAGAATGAAATCATGTGAGACCCAAGGGTTTGCAAATAGTTAACATCACGTGGAACCATGACGGGTCGCCCATTCTTCGAGACGCTGGAATCAGAATGTTAAACACTTTATTGCAATCTTGAACTGATACATTCAAAGTTGGACAGACCTCTTTGCTCCATAATGCATAATACTTCCATAATCGTAAGTTAGATTATAGTTGTAGTTGGTGCGTTCCGTTTGCTTTATGAATTGGCTGTACCAGCCGGGCTAAAATCTCAGACCCGCCATAACACATGCATATGCTACGTGTTTAATTCAGAATTACCAGTATGTTTTGGGTATAAAGAGTAATGAATTTGTCACGATCGTGTCTCGTCTGTGTATGGGAGAGACCTAATGCGTGCCCAATCTCGTGCGCAGCCGTTCCAACCTGTAATACGGTGATATTATTATGACTCACCAATCTGTTAGAATTGAAGTCTTGTTAAACCGCAAATTCGTGATGGATAAATTTCTTCAAACAAACCGATTCGCATCCTTGCCCAAGTGAGAGAGCTTGCATGCCTCCAACTCTTCCAACGTTCGACCAACAACCTTGACCTCGTATAACATTGATTCTATGAATAGCTAGAAAGTTGATTGTTGAGTGAGTAAGCAATTTAAAGTCAATTCCGTCATGTTTTTTCCTACCTGCATTGCTCTCCTTGAAATCAATGCAAGTGTCTGCGGACCACAGTGAGGCAGCTTTCCTAAACACTCTTCTGGCATCCTTGGCTGAAATTATGCAACTTGTAATTGTCGATCCCATCACATTTTGATGGAGAAAGGATCCTAAAAAGCAAACTTGCGCTCGAATGGAACGAATAATGCGCTGCCTTCGACCACAAGCTTCTAGGGTAACTCCAGTCACGGAATGCTTGTCGTTTATTGCGTTTGCCACCGGTTTCCTTAATGTCCATCATGATCTCGTCAGCTTGTTCTCTAAAGATATAAATTCCGCATGAAAAGCGCAACTAATGATGAGCTTATCTCAAAAATCAAACGAACTTAGTGAGGATAATATCGCCTTGGAAAAGCGCCATGGCGACATTACTGTTCATATTGGTTTCCTCGATTGTATCACCAACTACTCGGGTGTGATCACCTCTCCTTTCCATGTAGTGCTAAAGAACTCACATTGTTGTTTGATCTATTCTCGAATGAGAAATGATACACTCACCCTCTTGAAATTCACTGATGCACCGTCATAATCTGAAGGTAGAGTGAATTCTTCCTTTGATTCGTCCTCCAAATTGTGTAGTCGCTTGAGAAGTCCCATTGTGGCTGCTGCATTTGTATCCTAATATAAGGAAACAGTTCCAGGAACAGATGATCATATGACTAGAAGAATTCAAAGGCATGGAGCTCACGAGAGATCCTCACGTTTTTCAGCAAATTATATCCCTCTTTCAGCTTCTCTACGAAATTGTCTTCGCCGAGGGATTCTTTGATTCCTCTTCGTGAGCTAACAACTATCGCCGCTCGAGCTGTGTTAGTCATAAATGCAAGTAGTACAATAACTCTCATCCTGGAACCTAATTATACGAAGCCACGTCTAGAAAATCTCCGGTGAAATAATAAGAGCTCTGGAAAATAAGTATATTTTGTAGATTTGCTCCATTTTTATACTGATTTGAGTGTGCACTTTTGACATAACTAACACTACCCGTTGTTTAACAATGAGCAAATCCCATTGTTCATCCACTTTGCCTGAGACAATAAGCAAAATATTTATGTTGTGAATTTTTCTACTTTATGGAGCCAATATGCCATCCTTCGCGAGAATTATTTGCTATACGGCCTGTTCCATCTATGCACACAATGAGACGGAATGGTCTGTAACTATACATTTATCGAAATTTCAACAGCTTCCGATCTCTTAGTCAATTTTGATGCAATTTATCTCATCAGTATGTGCGGAAGTTTATTCAGAGAGAAAATTTTATAAATTTTTCAATAAAGTTGAGAATCTTTGGTAAAATGCCGACATTTTTGAGAATGGGGAAAGCTAGAAATACTACCACCGAAGAGAATTCGTAGTATAAGTTTAAGCAAAAGGTTCCGAGAATTTTTCAAAAGTTTAATTTTTTTGACATCTTTGTCTCGTCTTTTGTTAATAATTTGCTATTCAAATATCCAATGCATTGATTTCAGCTCCAAAATACCTACTGAACAGTATGATTTGCTTTTTTTGACTTTGAAGCCAAACGTCGCTTGATTCAATATGGCCTCTTTGGGCCAATGCAACATTCAAAAAGAATCGAAATGCTGCTTCGAGCAAATCCGGGATCTAACTGAACAATGGCAGAAAGTCGTAGACTATGGTGGTTTATACTTTGTAGGTTATTTTTTTGCTCTTTTTGTTGTTAATTTGCGTATAAAAACAAAAACTCAAAACTAAAAACGAAGATCGTATTTAAAGACTAGTTGTTATTGTTTTTGTTGTTAAGTTACATATGAACGAATCCCCAAAAAAACTCAACTGACGTATTTGATCAATCTTAGGTACTCTGCTTTTGACGAACTAGTGTTGAAAATAAACGTTTCAGCTCTAGGCAGATTTTCGAAAAACTGAGGAGCGAAAATGACCCGTTCAATAGGATGTAGATCTCGCCACCTTTTTTTCCCTTCAAAACAAAGGGTTAGCGTTCCTAGAGGCATGTCTATTCCTGAAGACACAAACTCGCTAATCTGGACCCAAGCTTTTCACTACCGTAGCCAAATTCAGAAAGAATTTTTCTCCGGATCGCATACATTCTCCCCAGCTTCATGGTTCACTCCTCCATAAAGCTAAACTTGATTTGTTCCATGAAACGAAAAACAAGAAGTAGGGGCATTGGCACCACCTCTTTTTTGAGCGCCCTTTATACACCAAAAACTCATAGACGAAGCTGATACCATTTTTCGCAGATTTTCGGGCGAAATCTTCAAGATTTTTGATCTTTGTCACATTGTAAGGCTCGGTTCCAACTTCACAGCAACATATAAATATAGTATGCAACAGGTTGGATTTCAAATAAAATCAATAACTTTTGAGCTCTCAATTAATAATAAAAACGGAGCATCTGTAGTAGCTCCTCGTCAATCAAAAATCAAAATAACAGAAATACATCTCTAAGATGTTGCCCTACATCCCTCACCATTTAAAAAGGATTTTGAGAATTAAGACCGGAACATGTGGCAAAGTAGCCAGCGCGGCAGGTCTAAAACCATAAGTTATTTCACTGCTTAAGATTGACCTATCACCGCCTACCGCCTTGTACTTACTCGTAAAAACTGATAAGCTAGTATCTAGTGACGATAATGCGTCTACCGATCCATCAACGTTCAAATTGGAACCGTCATCCGTTGTATGGACATTCGTTCGAATAAAATGGCTTGGTTCATATACCTAATACTCGTTCCGTTGCTGAAACACATCCTAGTTCATCTCACGAATATCAAAATGCCCCTGGATTCTCTGCGTGATGCGCATCTCAACAACTCTTACGCGATGGAATCCTCTGACATTATCACCCTTGATATTAACGTGCGGGATGACCCTGCAATGAAAACCATCCGCAGGTACTTGTGTAGCATGAAGGGGCAGTAAAAATGTGTGGTCTCGATCTAACAGACCATGACCGTCTTATAGGACTACCTAAACTGTCTAACTTTGGGATAGTGCGGAATACTAGGCTCAATTGGAGGACAACGGAGCAGCGCCTAGCACTAAGTTTTTTCATTGCGTTCATGTTTAAACTTGAAGCCCGCCACTTAGCCTTCTGTCCCCTCTCCTGTAGGTATCCGACGACTGCTTTGTGATTTGCTCAACACAAGAGGGAATAAACAAGTGTTTTGCTGCCAAACAAGCAGTCAAAGTAATTAGAGTTCAGGCGAGAAAAATTGAAGGAAAGCCACTATTTGTTTACAAACGGTCACATCAATCTCTCATCAATACGCTACACCACCAAATGTTGCCGACAATCATGCAACAAAAAATAATGGCATTTAACCTCTCCTCTAACCGTTCACACATTAAAAGGCTGCCTGTGAGAAGGATGTTTCGAGTAGCCGCCTATGCATTCACAGAGCATAAGGTAGAACCCCTGAACTCAGCACGGAAAATAGCTACTTGCAATGGGTACAAAACTGCATCTTCTTTAAACAGGTATAGAGGTAAAATTAGACCACCAAACGATAAGTCCCACGACGATAAGGTTCGGTTTACCTAGCCTTCATTTTTGAACAAAACAAATATGGCTATGAAACGCTACTCAGCAGAGACAAGCTTAGACAAAGCAGTGACAGTGAATGAAACAGAATCGAATACTTTGAAACATCAGCCAGCTCGTAATCGCCTATATGACACTCTGTGTACTATGAAAAACTGCATATGTCCCAATGACAGAGGCGATGATTGGATAGATGAGTTCAAGTACAATTTGCCTAATCTCTTGTAAAGCGTGCGGTGACGAATACACTGACTAAACGGAAAGACCAATTTGTATCCAAATTGAGAGAACAAGCCACTTGCTAACTTGAAATCGAACCAAACACCCCACTATGCTCTCATAGTACAGTGGCACATAAGGGTAAGATCCCGCAATAGGAATGGAAATCGCCATTTTCGCACAGCACATAAGGTCTTAGCACCTAAAACTCTAGAAACGCTTCGGATTTCTGCCAAAAAGTCCAAAAAGAACCTCAAAGATGACTGTCTCGTCAAAACTTGTAATTTGGCGCCATGCCTCGCATTGTTTTTTTTTAATCTGAACCAACCACACTCTTCCTCTGTATAAGACTGATAGCATTGGTCTCTAATAAGAATTGATAGACAGTAAAACGTAAAACAAGAAAGCAGTGAGTATTCAACTGAAAATGTTTACTATGCTATCAAAGTGAATTGAAAGGGAGAGCAAAGATAAGACCACAGAGGGGAGTCGAACCCGCGTTTCAATCATACCCGGAGCGTGTACTACCACTACACCACCTGCTATCGTGTAGTTGTAGCACACGTTCGTTATGGACGAAACGCGGGTTTGACTCTTGTCGTACGCTATCAAATATTTATGTATTGAGTTTCGTTGGCTTTGTTGTGAGTGTGTTGCTGGGTAGATTACATATCAATTTGACTCTACCAGCCCTGAAGAAGACGAAAGCGGCAAAACGTCAGCTATTATCAATATACTGTATTTAAATTATTGTTGAGAAGCTCGTGTACACTCACAAAGAAATGCGGAATTATTTGCGCAGTGTGGAGCTCAACAGATGTTCGGTCTTTGGTAATTTTTCATTCAGTCTACCTCTTTACACTCCTCCTTATGAAGGTCTTCAAATTTTAAAGTGGTTTCGCCTAATGTTTTGAAATCATTGATTCCTCTTAAGCTTCCTCAAATCTCAACCTGTATGGTTCAGAGAGTGTTTTTCCAATGTAGTTTGTTGCTTAACTGCAGTCATCAAAGAAATGCAAGGCTGCTTCGACAGGTGGCAGCGACGGGTACTTTGCATAATGCAAGTGTTTCATGGATATGTGGCATCTCCTAACAATGCGCTTCCTGTGAGCCAAGCATGAATAAATAAATTAATAACTAGGAAATACGATAGTCAAATGTAGCACGGATTCTCCATTATATATGTACGTGTCCTAGAAGGTGCCCTTTTGATCATTGTAGAAGACTCATATCCTCAACGCAAATTATTAACGTATAGATTCCAGCTCGTTTTGGTGCTCGTAGACACAGCGGAATCATTGTTGTGGTGCCATCTGTCACCGAATAGGCTATTGGATAATCCACTGCCAGTCAAGCTCATCAGACGATTATGAATTGATGAAGATGCGTCAAATTTAGTGACCGTATGAAGATAAGAAAGAGCGCATGTGGCGCAGTGGTTAGAGGTGCTCTGCGTCGCACATGAAGTCACCGGTTCGATCTCGCGCTCATAGCTCACCAAGCCATCCGTCCCTCCGGGGTCGGTATATTGATACCAGGCTGGTCTCAGACTTGTCTAGGAGGATAAGCAGCACTGACTCGGTTCAGCGGGAGGCCTCCGCGAACCACTGGAAGGACAGATATGCATTTACTGAGCTCAAACGAAGTTAAGAATTAGAGACGAATGCATGGTGCATCCATCAGGAACTAATAAACGCCGAGAGCTTTATCCTTTTCGACTTTACGTTCATGAATGCACTTCATCCAACCTGTCCACAAAAAATTATCGATATGCTATAGCTGTTTAACGTAGTTGTTACCGAGAAAATGGTACTTTTGTTACAATTTGTCGAATTATGCGGTAAATATTTTATGTAATTAACTTACTTCTTGATAACACAGCGCATGTGTCACACTACGCTGACTTCAGTAATTCTTGCACAATTATTTTCGTAGCATCCACCATTCGACAATGGTCTGCTGTGTTTTTTGCATATAACTTCGGTTGCTAGTTGGATATTTTCGTTTTCGTTGTTAATATCGTTGAATGTTGGTTAGGACGAATGACTCTGAAATCCTAGGGGAAACACCCTAAAGGAGTTCAATGTGGATTAGGAAGAGTTGGTCTCTACGGAAAGCCTGACAGTGATTTATAACTCCAGCGGGATCAGAGACTTGGTGAACCTAGCGCATTTGAACCTGGACATAGGTATGAAGGGTAGTCAGCATAAAGAAGAAGATCACCATCAGCTTGCTAATTCTTATGCAACGGTTTCAAGAAATAATGAGGCTTCTAAGTGATTAGTGCTACTGTTGAGTACGGTAGTACTCCCAGTTTCATCATTTTCAAGTTCGTTCTTTAAGATGGTCCATACCATGTATCACTTTTCTCTAAAGGTTTTCTTCATGGAAGAGGATTATAGATGTCTTGAGCAAGATATGAACTAAGCTATTGATTAAATTAATCGCTCAATCAGAAAGTTTCCATATTTACTTCATGCTTTTGGATGTGGACTAATCTTTTTATTTCTGCATTAAACATCTCAAGTGGTCCTACCACCTGCTGCCTTATTTATGGTTGAGTAAGCCGATCACACTTGAACCTGTATATGACCCGCACGAGTGAAAGAGCAGCTCAGTGAGTTACACTTGCTTTGATATCTTGGACAAATCATATTTTGCCTTAAGAATCGTTGTGAAAAAATCCAGTCATGAAGTCGTTCGTCTTCCTGGTATCTGGTTGATATTAACACGTACACTGTAGCTAAGGCCACATGGCTGCTGGCATTGAGGCAGACCACGTGTTCGTTTCATTTGATTTTCGACAGCAGTAATTTGAGATCTGTGATAGGCTGAAAAGCGCGCTTTGTGTTTAGAGAAGAAATGAACTCCAAAGATAGTGGCAGTGAAGCGAAGCCGTCGGATCGAGAGCAGGAAAGCATTTTGCCGAAGCATTTCTGTCTACTCGACTTCTTTGTGCCGATATTTTATTAGCTGTCGTAGTTTCTGAATGTTTATATGACAGCTTGCTCTCATCTAACTAGATCTCATTTTAGCTGATTTTCCTTAGAATTGCACTATTGAACGATATCTCTGGGGTGTAACTTATGAACATGCAGGTTTTCTTCTGTTTTTAAATTTAAACAATAGTAAGAGCAGATTTTTTGTTATTTGAATGAATCTACTTCCACAATTTTTAAACGTTGACCTTTCTTTTTCACCATAGAAAGTTCTTGCCGTTCCACACAGCTAAAATCTGCAGCTACCCAATTATGCACTTTGAGAAAAGAATCTGATACAACTCGATGATGACTATGCCAGAAAATATTCCTGGAAGAACTTTGCGAAGGAAAGGTTAACTTTAGCATGCTGGAGATAAGATTTTGCAGTATGCACTATTTTCACATTGATTGAAGCTTTACAATATGTCGTTCATTTCGCATGTCTCTATCACCTCATCGCTCAATAACATAAGATATAGAATTCTATTTATTTACCCGCTTTTAGGGGTAGTATGATATTATAGATATACCCAGTGATGTAGATATACGTGCAAAACTTCCGCGTCAGGCGGGATTTGAACCCACATCGCACTCTCTAACCCTTTGCACTACTGAGCCTAATTCGCACATTACTTTTTTCTACGCTACAACGCATCTATCTGACAACCGGGTTCGAGTCCCGTCTGACGCGAAAGTCTTGCACATCGCTCTATATTATTCAGCATAAGAAATGTTTCTTTTGGTGGTGTTGAAGGTGAACACTCTGAAGAGTGTCTTTAGATACTCCGTTGATAATTATACCAATTTTTCAGTAATAATAACAAAGACAAAAAGCTACAAAAGAGACGCATCACTTAATGTTCTTCTTTCATATTTTCCCACCCTAAATTATATTTGAACATCTCCCACCTTAGTTTTGTAGTACGAATATTTTCTAGTGCATTTGCATATACTGAACGTAAATTCAGAATGTACTGAATATCAAATGAGAGCTTAAACGAAAAACTAGGAGCGCAACACCAGCGATGATTGGCCGATTGATACCGGAGCGTCACCCGAACGACATTTCCCTACAAGTAATAGAAACACCGATTTTTTCTGGGTGAAAGCTTTTTATGGCCGATTTGAGTTTGCTCATTCTATTGCAAACTGTTGACGCACTTTGACTAACTGCTGACTTCCACTACAGCCTCGATTATGAACTGGCGCAGGCATTATTGTGATAAGTTTTCACCCTATTCATCCGCATCGGACACTGTAAGCCCTCAAGTCATTTCTGCCGACTACGTCCATGTACTTTTATCATACCGTAATAGCTCTTCACCTGCTTTTACATGGCAGAAGTAGTGTTTCCAAAGCATAACTTTCATAGCTTCCGCGTACTATATTATCTAAACCACTCTTCCATGACCCTTCGTAAAGGCGTGAAGAGAAAACGGCGCACAAGTGCCAACGCTGTGCGGTCGGCTTACGAAGACTGGCACAACTCCCAATATCTGGCACAAATTTGGTAAATTTAGGTTTTAAGAGGACTTCATCGCTAAAAGGAGGTAGGATAGCGTAGTGGCTAGCAATGCAGTGTATCATAAAGCAAGGTGACAAATGATGCGCTGATTCGATCCTTTTCCGAACACCCTCTTGCAATCATTGAACTGGACGTCAAGTAAACTATATCTTGGCTACCTCCAAGATTGCAAAGTTTAATATCTGTATTCGCATCAGGTGTATTCGTATTGCCGATATTCTCCAGATCACGTATGAAACTCGCGCCAATGGCCATGGCTCGAATGAAGCCACAGCCATGGACAAAAATCACGAGAAGACGAACCGAATGGAGGATGTGCTGGGGTCCGCGCATTTCGTGAAAGCGGATCGTCCAACTATCCAAGTAAGTAAGTATCCAATGTTGCAAAAAAGGTTGTCACGATTAGCATTTTAGGACATTTATGAAGAAAATCGAGTAAACTTATCTTAATTAGCTGACGCGAGGATGGTAAATTAGTCGTAGAAGTTCGGCTGACGTTTTGGCGACCCGCCTTCTTCAGAGCCTGGGCGTATGTAGTAC
The DNA here is from genome assembly GCA_019055375.1 of Parelaphostrongylus tenuis. Classification (NCBI taxonomy): domain Eukaryota; kingdom Metazoa; phylum Nematoda; class Chromadorea; order Rhabditida; family Metastrongylidae; genus Parelaphostrongylus; species Parelaphostrongylus tenuis. Next base: position 63,584 of record JAHQIW010000238.1, on the reverse strand, counting down.
TAAACTATTTGATTGATTCGAATGGTCTTATTTATATGCTGCCTGAGTGAAGTTAGAAGATCAAACGAAGAAAGGGCGCGAGCTCTCGTGTGATGGTGACGCACTCGTCCTTCCGGTTCATTTCGGGATTTTGGGCGTTTACCAAAATGCCTCAAGAGTCTTACGCTTGGATGTTTTTGATTCCTGCGCTAGGATTGTGACAGTCACATCAAGATCGTTGTTGTTGTTATGTTCTTGTGCCCTATGTAAATCTAAAGGCTTCGTTAAATTGTGACCAATCTCATACAATCCCCCTCTTTTCCGTTAGGGCAGATCATACAGTTTTTGGTGTTGCATAATCGATTATGAAGTCTATTGCGGATCAGCTGATGGCATAGGGTGGGAGGTGGGATTTCGATAACTACCATGGAATTTTCAAAACCGCATCTTTTTAGGCAAATTTTAACAGCGCTACTAATTTCGTTTGATATAAATGGCAGTTTGAAGGGAACTTTATCCAGGTGCGGAGTATTGTTCTTTCGGGACCTTATTCCACTTTTTGAATATTCCCAAGTAAGATATGTTTTGTAGCCGTTGGAAATGTATCAAATGACTGTGCAATACAAGCCAATTTTGAACTCCTAACTGAAAATGAACAAAAAGTAAATATGTATGGCTTCACTATTCATCAACTAATGACCCTCCTAAAACAAAGTCTTAGTTGTTCAATCTTTCGATGGGCGGGAAAATACTTCACACAACTCAGGGGGTTAGCCATGGGTCAACGTTTAGCACCTAGTCTTGCCATCGCTTTCATGTATAAGATGGAAGCTCCAGTTCTCCTTCAGCGCCCATTGCTCTACTGCCGGTATATAGACGATTGCTTCATTGTCTGTTCCACACAAGAGGAAATGGACAAATGTTTTGAAGTCTTAAACGGACAGTCAGAGCATATAAAATTTACGCGAGAAAGTCCAAACGGGAACGGGCTTCCATTCTTGAACATCCAAGTAAAGCTTTTGCTTAGTGGCTATAGTACAAAATGGTATCGAAAACCAAGTAACAAAAACATTTTGCTCAATCACTTTTCCTCTCATCCTTCACACATGAAAAAATCGCTAATCAAAAACATGTTTCAAACGGCTAAAAATGTGAGCACAGGAGAACAAGAAAGGAACGAATCATTAGACTTGGCACGAAAAATTACCATTTCCAACGGCTACAAAATATCTGCTACTTGGAAATATTCAAAAAGTGGAATTAGGTCCCGAAAGAACAATACCCCGCACCTGACTAAACCTTCAAACTGCCATTTATATCAAACGAAATTAGTAGCGCGGTTGAAAGGTGCCTAAAAAGATGGGGTCTTGAAAATTCCGTGGTAGTTATTGAAATCCCACCTCCCACCCTACGCCATCAGCTGATCCGCAATAGACTTTATGATCGATTGTGCGACACCAGAAACTGTATGATCTGCCCTAACGGAAAAGGGGGGGATTGTACAAGATCGGGCACAATTTATTTACTGACATGTAATACATGCGCGTTTTCGAGACTGATAGAATCAAGGCGCTTTCCAATGGTTCCGGTTGATTCATCAGCGGCCAGAATTCCTTTGCCATCAGCGACAATCTTCTCAGCAATCTCTCAGCTCGTCTTTTAGAGCCTGAGAAAGAGAGTCCTTGTAGGAGCAGCCGACCTCCGCCATTGCCTGTGTAACACTGCCACTCCCTCTTTGAGGGATCCCGCCCGGTAGTCGCGAGGGCACGTGGCGCGTCCCCAGGTGGTGGATAAGGGAATAAAACGCGAACCAAAAGCGACCGTGTGCTTCCCAGAGACGCAGGTGGATTCAGGGGACGAGCTCCCTGCTTCTGCAGTGCCGACTTGACAAAACTCTATTTCTACGAGTCAAGTCGGCCAAAAGCCTGCAATCAAGCGGCTGGGAAGTACATGGGAGGCGGTTAGGAGTCGCCTCCAACAAATAAGCTCCTCCCGCTCCTCCGAGAGAGACTGGCAAGCTACTCGTGAGTACCCAGCCCCCACGTTTAGAGCCTGGCAAGCTACACGTTGGGTATCAAAAATGCCAAAAACAGTAACAAATATGGGCCTCATTCCCCTGACCCCGAAAGAGCCCCTGGTACGGCAGCGCCAGGTAGGACGAGTACGGAGAGGCTGCTAAAATCTCAGGGCCGAACTAGGCTGCCAAGATCGAAACGGACTAAAATGACGATCTGTACCTACAATGCGAGAACCCTTGCTCAACAATCCGCTGTAGAAGATCTGTTGATTCAAGCAAGAAGAATAAGGTACGACGTCATTGGCCTGGCTGAGACGAGATGGCGCCATCCTTTTCACGCTGTCTATGACACCGGAGAAGAACTGTTCCTTGGAACATGCGATCGCAGAGGTGTCGGTGGCGTTGGCGTCCTCGTCAAATCGAATTTGACCGTGAACATTGATTCGTTCGAACAACTAACAACCCGCATCGGACGATTACGGTTGAAACGATGTGGTTCTATGCCGGCTTTGACCATCTTCATTGCTTACGCACCAACATCAAGCTATGACGAAGACGAAGTCGAAGCGTTCTATATGGACCTCGAAAAATTCTTCAGAGAAGATCATACATTCTTCAAGGTCATTGTCGGAGATTTTAACGCAAAAATTGGACCTAGAAGAACGTCTGAAGAACGTCACATAGGGACCCACGGACTAGAATGGAATGAACAGGGTGAGAGGCTATCCGAGTTTATCATGACGACCCAAACCATCCATGGTAACTCGCAATTCCAAAAGCCTCTCTCTCAGCGATGGACGTGGGAGTCTCCCAATGGAGAGTACCATAACGAAATAGATCACATCATAGTAAATCGAAGGTTTTGCCTGACCGACGTCGCTGTTGTTCCCAAGTTCTACACGGGATCAGACCATCGCCTCCTTCGCGCAACGTTCCGATTTTCGAGGAGAGGAGAGAAAGCCGCTAAATTCAAACAACGAAGTCCCAGAACTACCATAAACTGGGATGTATTCAAATCATTAGTCGGCTCTTGGGAAGATACCGTTGTCGACAACATCGACGAAGAATACGATCGACTCGTTGAATATCTTCACGTTGGCGCTAAAAAAGCCGAAAGTCCTAAGGTCACGAAGAGACGCTTGTCTCCGCAGACACTCGAGCTGATACGTCAACGTGGAATCGCACGAGCCGCAGGCAACCGAAACCTTACGTCCGAACTTGCGCAACGATGCAGAGAAGCGATAAAAGAAGACCTTAAAGAGAGAAGAGCAGCAGTTATGGCAGAAGCTGCAGAAGCTGGGAAGAGCATTTGCAAAGCCCAGCGAGGCTTCGCCAACTATAAGACCAAGATGATTGCACTCCGATACCCTGACGGAACACTTACAGCTTCCAGAAGGGCTATGGAGAAAATCATCCACCAGTACTACTCGGATCTCTTCGCTAGCCATGTTCTCTTACCGTCATATAAATTGAAAGAGGACGAATATGTCGTTCCACCGGTCCTTCCTTCCGAAATCCGACATGCTATATCGTCGGTGAAAAACAGAACAACACCCGGTCCAGACAGGATTAGACCAGAACACCTGAAGAACCTGCCGCCAGTTCTCATCAACACCCTGGCTCGGCTCTTCACTCGCTACCTGTCAGAATGCAAGGTCCCTATTCAATGGAAAACCAGCAAGACCGTATTGTTGTTAAAAAAGGGAGACCTCCACGACATAGGCAATTATCGCCCAATCTGCTTGCTGTCCGTTGTCTATAAACACTTTACTCGAGTCATCCTAAACAGGATTGACAGAACACTGGACGAAGGACAGCCATGCGAACAAGCAGGGTTCAGAAAAGGATTTAGTACCATGGACCACATCCACACGATCACAAGACTCATTGAAGTTTCGCGAGAGTACAAACAACCACTCTGTCTCACTTTCATCGATCTGAAAAAAGCCTTTGATTCAGTGGAAACAGAAGCGGTTATAGAGGCTCTGGATAACCAGGGCGTCCCTACTCGGTACATAATGATCCTTCGTGAGCTTTATAAAGATTTCACGACCAGAATATCTCCATTTTACAACAATATCACAATTGACGTAAGAAGAGGGGTTCGACAAGGCGATACAATATCGCCAAAACTATTCACTGCCACCCTACAAAACGTCATGCGAACATTAGAATTGGACGAAATGGGAGTGAAAATTGACGGTCGACAATTAAACCATCCTCGCTTTGCTGACGATATCGTTCTCATAACACCAAACATCAGCCAAGCGGAACGAATGTTGACTGATTTCGATAACGCTTGTGGAAAGATCGGTCTTCAACTGAATCTAACGAAAACAATGTTCATGAGGAACGGATGGGTTTCCAATGCCCCATTCACGCTCAACGGAACGACAATTTCCGAATGCTCCAGTTACATCTATCTAGGTCGTGAAATCAACATGATAAACGACCTAGCCTCAGAGTTGAGCAGGAGGAAACGAGCGGCTTGGGGAACGTTTAAGAGCATCGAAGATGTAGTGAAGAGGACAAAGAACATCCGACTCCGTGCCCACCTTTTCGACTCGACAATTATCCCTGCCCTAACGTATGCAGCAGAAACCTGGTCGCTACGTAAGCAGGATGAAAGATCACTTGCCGCTATCGAACGCGCAGTCGAAAGGTCGATGCTAGGAGTGTCTCGTAATACGCAAATGAGACAAAGGATCCGAACTTCCGACCTACGTCAACGATCGAAAATCAGAGACGCCGTTCTACACGCCAGGATATCGAAAATAAGGTGGGCCGGACACGTGATGCGCTTCAGCGACAACCGACGGACGAGAGCCGTTACCGACTGGATTCCTCGGGACGTCAAGCGCTCTAAAGGATGACCACAGACCCGTTGGTCCGATTTTCTCACGAAAGCGATGGAAGAAAGATATGATGCTCAGCGAATTCCTAGAGCAAGGAGGACCCACTGGGCTACTCTTGCACGCGATAGGGAAAAATGGAAGAGTTGCTGGTACCCGCTCGAGTCACTCGACGATCAACGGGACGACAGGTGACAGGTGATACAGGTGAATACATGCGGGAAAGAATATGTAGGCGAAACGGGTAGACTCTTTTCATCCGCATAAAAGAACATCTAGATAGTAAATCTAAAATAGATAAAACGAAACCTTTAGATTTACATAGGGCATAAAAACACAACAACAACGATTTTGATGTGACTGTCACAATCCTAGCGCAGGAATCAAAAACATCCAAGCGTAAGACTCTTGAGGCATTTTGGATAAACGCCCAAAATCCCGAAATGAATCGGAAGGACGAGTGCGTCACCATCACAAGAGATCTCGCGCCCTTTCTTCATTTGATCTTTTAACTTGACCTCAGGCAGCATATAAATAAGACCATTCGAATCAATCAAATAGTCTAATAGTACATACGCCCAGGCTCTGAAGAAGGCGGGTCGCCGAAACGTCAGCCGAACTTCTACGACTAATTTACCAACCTCGCGTCAGCTAATCAAAATAAGTTTTCTCGATTTTCATATAACAATTAATTATGCCGAGGTTTATAGAAAGTCGAACCTTTGAATTGTTGCAATTTTTAAAGAGGACGAAATCCTCCAGCCGAAGCAGTACATGAAATATTCGATAACCTTTGTGAAATATGAATACCAGAAATGGTGGGATTTGTACAATAAAATCACTGGCGGTTCGGTAAATGAAACTCATCGTCAATAGATGGTTTAGAATCACCGAAAAGGGTCTTTGTAAAGAAATTCTAGGTAGCAAACGAAAACGGGTCGCCGCAGAGAAAGGGTTAATTGCTGTACGTAATGCAAGAATTCCGTTTGCTGTGTAGACCACTAAGTGAGTGGGAAATGTGGGCATTTATATATATATATATATATATATATATGTTGGTGAAATATATAATATATGTATGCTATATATGATGATATATATATGTATGCTGACAATGTAGATGAAATCTTTTACTTCAAAATAATCATGTAATGAGCAGCAGGATTGGCACGGCTCTGGGAAGATCAGCATTCTTGAGGTCTTTTCGGATTTCACACAGCGGTAAAAATCTTGTTCGTTGTCTGAGAGGTCTCAGAAGCAGACGGAGCTGCAGCAGTGCGCGTAGCTGTAATTGGTAAAAAGGACATTTCTCTGAGTACTGCTATCAAACTATACATTACCGATTCGATATCGTAAGATGGTTGTGGCTTCATAAAATCTGCTGTAAGTAATCACAGGGACGATATGGTGTGAAGAGATCAATGACGTCCCGATATTTTCCGGAGCGCAAAATCTGAACACTCTGTTGATAGTTTCCTTAAAGTCCTCAGGTAGATGCTCACCTATAGCCAGTGTGGCGCTTGTCGCTTCCTGTTTTAACTTCAATTCCTGCGTATGCGCAACCGTCACTTCCTATGTTTTTCGTGAGGCTATCGATCACTATCTCGATCGTCGAACCATTTGGAGCCTTAAGGAACGCTAATATAACGATAATAATGTGACAGAATGTTAGACTATTATACTTCAATCCAGTAGTTGCACAGATTGAATTCATCGCTTAAAATCCCAGCTCCCACTGTATCCTTAAGCGTTTCTAAGGATGTGGTAGCGACAAGTGTTCGACCACAGCCAGCTGGCTGGAAAGCAGTAATTGCACCTATTGTTTGCTTTATAGAAAAACTTCCCAAATCTTGAACTTCTTTACTCTTTGGTTGCAAAGTCTTCCATCATATCCACTAGGACAAATGCATTTAGAACAGTCTCTAGGATGTGGGAAACCACCGTTCTCGCATGCGGCCGACGGACTTCTTTTGCATTTATCTAGATTATTTCAGTATTAGACCAAAAATGTTTGGAAGTATGGCGTTGTATTAGATGGTTATGCAGCAGTGTTCTCACCAAGGCATCCATAATGCAGGTTGACCATGAGTTTCTCGTAGAATGAAATCGTATGAGACCCAAGAGTTTGCATATATTTGATATCACGTGGGACCATGACGGGAAGTCCGTTCCTCGAGACACTGCAGTCAAAATGTTGGTCACTTTAGATTGCAATCTCGTTTTCAAGCGTTCAGATCTGGACGAACCTCCTTGCTCCATAATGCATAACACTTCCATAGTCGTAAGTTAGATTATAGTTGTAGTTGGTACGTTCAGTTTGCTTGATGAACTGTGGGTACCAGCCTGGCTGAAATGGCGCGCCTGTCGTTACAGCTGTTATGATACATGATTAAATCAGAATTACCAGCATGTTCTGTGTATGGAGTGTAATAAAACTATCACGATCGTGTCTCGTCTGTGTGTGGAAGAGACCCAATGCGTGCCCAATCTCATGTGCTGAGGTTCCAACCTGTAAGATGGTAATATTGATACGAATTAACCTTCTGCTTTTTGTTTCGAGTGTTGTCTCAAGGCCATGCAAATTTCAATATGCCTGATAATGATTTTTTGAGCCACGAATGTGGCCTGTTATGGTGCAACTTATAAAGCTCGATGCACATGTTTGGACCTCGACAGTCTCATCAGTCGGGCGGTACCTCTCGTCTTTCTTTTAGTCAGTCCTCTCTAGGAAACCCAACCCCTCGTATAGAGTTGGCGAAGACGAACATTTTACACGTTCCATTAAGAGGAATATCACTGTATGGGCAGTGTTGCACACTCGATTGCTCTTGGCTGGTATCGTTAAATGTAATATACCTTTAATTTTCAGTGTTTTATTAAGACCATGCTCAGATTTAAATATGCCTTATAATGTTTTTTAAGGCACACATGTGGTCTGTTATAAGGCAACTAGCCTTCTACTATAAGCTGAATTTTTGTTAAGCCGTAAGTCAGTGATGAATCAAATTCCTTGAACAAACCAATTCGCATCCTTGTCCAAGTGAGAGACTCTGCACGCCTCCAACTCTTCCAATGTTGGGAAAAACAGCCTCCGCCTCTCAAAACGTTGATTCTATCGATAGCTATAAATTTTTCTTTTTCTTCGAATCAATTTTGAACGGATTTATGGCGTGTTTTTCTGCGACCTGTATTGCTCTCTATGAAATTAATGCAAGTATCTACGGACCACAGTGAGGCAGCTTTTCGAAACACTCTTCTCGCATCGTTGGCTGAAATTGCTCAACATCACATTTTCAACTCACATTGATTTCAATGAAAAAAGAGTTTGAAAAGCAAACTTGTGCTTGAATGGAAGGAGTAATACACTCCTTTTGACCACAAGCTATTGGGGTAATTCTGGCGGTGGAATGCTTGTCGTTTGTTGCGATTGCCAATGTTCTCCTTAATGTCTTCCAAGACCTCGTCGGCTTGTTCTCTGAGAATATTACTTGATCATGAAAAAGTGTGGCCGTCGGAGAGAAGGTCTCGAAAAAAGGAACGAACTTAGTGAGGATCATATCGCCTTGAAAACAGTGCCAAGGCGATATTACTCTTCATATTGATTTCTATGATTGTCTCATCCACTATTTGGACGTGATCGCTTCTACTTTTCATGTAGCCCTGAAAACTCGGCACTGTTTTTTGACCTATCCTCAAATGAGACGTGATACACTCACCTTCTTCATGAATATCGAGTCAGTGTAGAGCTCTAACGGTAGAATGAGTTCATCCTTCAATTCGTCCTCCATACCATGTAGTTGCTTGAGAAGCCTCATAGTGTCCTCTGCATTTGTCTCCTAATTGGAGAAAACAACTCGAAGAAGAGATGGTAGACTCAGAGTAATCTTAGATATGCAGCTCGTGAGAAATTCTTACATTTTTCAGCAAGTTATATCCCTCCTTCAGTTTTTCAACGAAGCTATCCTCGATGAGGGCTTGCTCGGTTTCTGTTCGTAAGCTAAGAAGTATCGCTGCTCCAGCTGTGTTAGTCATAAATGCAAGTAGTACGATAACTCTCATCCTGAAACATAGTTGTGCTCAGTTAAACGTAACAACAAATTTTTTGGTGAAGCAATGAAAGCACTGAAGAATGGATAACGTTTGTAGAATCACTCGCATTTATATTGAGATAAGTGCTCATCGTTTGCATAACTGGCACTTATCACTACGAAAAACAATGGGTCTTTCTCATTGTTCCTACTTTCCGTCCGGAACAACATGCAAAATATTTATGCTTTGTTTCTTTCTTTATCACAGTGCTAATATACTATTCTCCAAATCCCTTATTTGCTTTATGGTTTGCTTCATTATTGTTCACGATAGACAGAACGGTCCACTATTGAGTGTTCAAATATTACTCCACCGTTCATTTGCTATTAGTAAGTACGAAGGTATGCAATTTCTTTTCTTTGCTCGTAAGTATGTTAAAAAACGCTGTTCAAATATATGTTTTTCATATACAATATATTTTATTTGATAGCTTTTATAGGATTTTGAAGATGACGACTTTGTAGCAGGGAAAATCACCATTTGCGGGAATTTACTCGGGTATTGTCAAACAAGGTTTTTTAAATTGCTTGGCTATGGTATCATTCAAATGCATATTTTCTTGCGAACATTTTGGTATACAGCTTGCCTATATTTTCTTCAAGATGGAGCTATCCTGTGAATAAATCCGCTTCCTACTCATGCACGAATGGTGCGTAGGTGAAAAGAGGCTAGCGAATCGATGCATAAGATTAATGGAGCTTGGAGCAAGCTTTATCTCAAAGCAAGTGCAGGTAAGTAGTGTACCAAAAATTTTACGAGAAAATGCTCCATTGAACGATACCGAGGTCTGGCAGTTCCATTTCAAAATTTATAACAAAACCAAAACGGCACGAACTTCGCAATTTCGCTGCATGTAACACTCGACTTCTTATTGCAAACGTCGATGGTAAGCGTCGCAAAAGAGATAAGGTGGAAGGTTTCAGAAGGTGATACCTTACTCGCTTTACTCGCCTAGCATTGCACCGTCATATTACCAAATGAAAGTTACAAATTTGAATTACAATGAGCAGGTCCAAAAAAAATGGCGTTTTTTCGGGTACGCAAGTTGTCATGTTCAAAGTCCTCGAGAAGCCATTATATGGAATATTTTATACATGAAAACACATAAATAAAGAACGTTTTCAAATGCATTTTCAAACAAGGAGAAGAAATGACATGTTTTTACTGTTATTATTTCAAAAAAAAAAACGGCGGAGTAATATTAGTACACCCAATACTACAATTTCGTCGAAATTTCATGTGTTTTTGATTCGTAGTCAAATTTGGTGCTCTTTGTTTTGTCAGTCTAGGCTGAAGCTATATATAAGTGTAAGACATCACAAATTTTATTCTGTGAAAGTTGCTTTTGAAAAAGAAGGCTTCGCTAAAATGTCGACATTTTCAGGTATAAGGCGAGCCAGGAAGTATTGCCGTTAAGAGAAATTGGTAGTATACTGACTTTCGTGAAAGTTACACAATTATTCGGTAAATATCGATCTTAAGATAATCGATCCTGAGTATTCAACTAAGGAATGTTGAAAATAAATGTTTGAACTCTCGCCAGAATTCCAAAAGAGACAAAGTCTTTAAATATTGTGTCACGCCACTTTCTCATTCACTTTACTTCTTTTCAAAGTTCATTCATGACGGCCTCCAGACTTGAGGTTTACTATGCCGATGGTTTATAATTTTATTTTTCTCATAAAATACATACACCGGCAATGTTTATGGTTCAGGGAAAGTTTTTTTTCCAACAAAATCCATCACCTATCTGCCGACATCGAAGAAATGGGATGCTGTGTTGGAGTGATAGCCGCAAAGTACGCTGTATGATGCAACAGTTGTACAGAATCTTCAACATCTTCCACCTATGCACCTGCAGTCTCAGGCTTAAATAAAAAAGAAAATTTTTGCAAATCAGGAGCAATTAAATAAAGAAAAAATGCGGCACCCGTATCTAACGCGACTTTTTTATTGCTTATTTGTGTATGAGAAAGTGCGATTTTCCACTGTCAATACTATAAAAAAATTCATTCCCCACACCAAGAATGTTGGTAATAGATTCTAATTCGCCTTGATGCTCGCAGGCACAAAGGAGTCGTTGATGAGGTGCCATCTGTTGTCCAATAGGACAATGGATAGTCTATTGCCAGTCATGCTCATTAGAGCGATATCAACCGATGAAGACGCGTCAAATGTTGCGTCTTGCACGATCGTACGAAAACAATCAGCAATACGAACATGTATGTTCTTCATAAAGGGAAAAAGATTTCCTCCATTCAGTAAGTCGTTTTGTCTTGTACAATCTGAATAAAAGGCTGTAAAAATCTTGAAGCGTATTTCCTGAGAAAAAGATTTTTGCACATGTATTTTGTGCAAATTTGAGCTTACGGTAAGCCCGTATTCTTGCGCATCGAACGATATATCAATTGTCTATACGCCTTTAGAAATGGAATTGCCCAAAGAAGAAATTCGTCAGCTGCTTCACTACCACTACAAAATGGGAGTAACGCTTCTGAAGGTCTGAGGCTTCTCTTCCCGAGTTTTACCGCCGCGAAATCTTTATTCTGCCGAATATATGGCTGATTTGTCTTGTTGAGGAAGAAGACTACTTCGACTATTATTTGTCTCTTGTTTAAGCTTGATTGGTGCGTGAATAAATTAATTGCATGTATTTTGAAGATGCGGCACAACTTTTTTTACAACCTATTACAAGAAAAGGGGCGCCGTGGCCGAGTGGTTGTGATGCTCGTCGCAGCGCTCGTACAGCCGAGCTCCACCCCAAACACTCTTCGACAGTCAACAAGAACGCCCCATAGATGCCACAGCAAGACTGTCCTCGAGATTACAAGAAGACATGCTCGACCAGATTCTACGTCATTCAGGAAGAAAACGGAAAACGAATCGAATGCTAGAATCACCAAGATCCGCAAAATTAAAATTGTGATGACGGGTCGTGTAAATAGAAAATGTAAAGAATTGCAAAGAAGCTGCAATGTAGTGTATCTGTTCATTTTATTGTCTCAGGATAAACGACACTTTTCATGTTCTCCTAGAATACATGGGAAATATGTCTTTTTTTCAAATCGGGAGCTACATGTATTCGACCTTGAAAATCTCAGCACTTGTCGAATTTGGTTCGTTACCAATCATCCAGCATCCTCAAAGGTGCTCAAATTTTCTTGGCTTGCCTTTTGCTGATATCTGAGTATTTCCGTCTTATTCAGAAATGTCATTGAATGCTGGTCAAGACGCATATCCCTGTAATCTTAGAAGAGTTGTCCCAGAAGGGTGTAATCTGAATTGAAGGGATTTGGCTCTATCCAGACATGTCTGGTACCAATTTCCAGATTTAAGTCTTAGTGGATCTAGTGAGTTGAACTGGCACATCAGTCTGATGGACTGTCAACGTAAAGAACGAGATCACTAGCTCAATGTTCAATGTAGTATGAAAGCTTTTAGGTCATTAACACAATTTTCTAAAACGTCAGGGTTTCCTGATTATCACCTTTCTAAGTTCGTCCTTTTGGTTGGTTCGTACCAGAAATGCGTAGATGCATGAGCAGGCCATGTTAGATTGAACTGTACAAGTTTGATATCGCAATCCATTTTTCAACCCCCTAGAGAAAGAGCCTTCACTGCTTTCTCTAGACTCTCGGTGCTCATTTGATAGCTTAGTTTGTGATGATTTTGGTGCTGGTCTTAGTTTGAGTAATATCTTTTTAGTACGTTGCAACAGCGAAAAAAGAATTGAGTTCAAAAGTCGGCGCGAATTATCGAGCTTGTTTTAGTTATTCAACAGGTTGGAAAAGAAAGTTCTGAGGCACTTGTAAGAATTTGAAAATATATGCATGAATTCAAAGCAGAAAGATAAAAACTATTGCTCAAAATAAATGCCGTTTTCCTTTCTTTCCTTTCCACGTCTCGTCTGAAGTCAAAGGGCATTTCCAATTCAATTCAGTGGAGCGCTGAGCAGTTGGCGGCAAATTTCGACTCTTTTGTATGGCTTGTGCTTCAGTGAGCTCGTGCGGATCTTGGCGTGGCTTCTTGTGCACAGAGTTAGGCTGTTGGAGATGAGTTGGCACAGTTGTACGAGAAGCATCAAGTTCGGTTGTCAATTCGCGAGCATTTGACGATGGTTCATCTTCCAAAGCAGCGATCAAATCTTCGTTGTTCGACTTTGTTGAACTTCCTGAACGAGGCTTACCTTTAAGGTCAAGATTTCTGGCATGAAAGCGATAGAACCAGTGTCTAGCAACAGATTTGCTTGTCTCTGCCTTCCCTCCAACTTCGTTGATTTCTTCGAATGCAGCTCGCTGTGAAAGACCCTTTCTCTAATAGTGACGTAATAAAACTCAACTCAACTTCGACTGATCGTTGGAATGGCGGAAGCTTGTAATAAAGCAGAAATAAAGACGAATAATAATTAGGTCTTTAATGGGAAAATCCCATTTAACAAACTGTAATTTTCCCATAATATGCATGGGAGTTATCTCATGCCTAATATAGTGCACGAGATCATTCTTTGCAACCCTATGCGTTAAAGATCAAATGGAATTATTTTTATTTCACCGCTTTAATGGTGTGCAAAATGGGCGTCAGTAGTGCAACGGCTTAGAGCGCGTGCTCTCAGATAGGGTGAGATATGGGTTCGAGTCCCGCCTGACGCGAAATTTCGCGCGTCACTCTACATCATTGGGTACAACCCTAAGTATTTGGAAAGTTTCCCTTCATTTCGTAAAAATTCCTATACTGTTTGCGTTACAATTGAACAAAAAATTTCAATCTATCGTTCCATGGATTTATGCATCCGTTTTATAAAAAGTGTATGAAATAAATTCCCAACTAAGCCGAAGCTTAAGCATTCTACGCGTAGAAGTATGGAATGTGATCTCCTTTTTGCTCGTCCACCTCTTTGTGACTTTTTCAGAAACCAAACAAAGCTACAAATCATCTAAATTTATGTTAACAAATAGCTATTAGGAGTCTGCCAGAAGATCATCCACGAACCCTAGCCGTCTCGGTGCCATTTGTTGCGAGTGTTGCGAAATTCCATCCACTGGCACTCTCACACCCTAGTCGAGCAATGGCAGCACGTTAACTCAATTTGATTTTCGCTGCTACTACGCACCAAATGGGCCCTCTCCGGGGACAGTGCACTGTTAGAGTTGCCGATATTCAGGTTTTCGAATTAACCCTAAACCCTTAGTAACGACTGTAGGAAAGGCCCTCAAATAGCGTTTTGAAACGCTTGCATTGATGACGTGACAGTTGCAGCGACATTTCTCTCCACTCTATTCTCCTCTGCCTCTATCTTATCAGTTGTCGCCTTCTTGAATGCTTCTATAGAAACTTGCCCTTATCTACCTGAACTCCAGCTTGATTGAGTTCACTAGTAGTGCAGTATTGATTGAAGTTTACTAATATGAATGCACCACAGATTTGCAAAAATCGTCCATCGTTAGTGTATGATTTATGAACGATAGTATTTCTCATGAAAGTTTTCTTATTAACTACTTTTAGCGCTGGTTTGATGTTACAAATATATATTCAATATAGCTGAGTGAAATACAGAAGATCGAACGTCTGGTGGGATTCGAACCCGCATTTGACCCTTTATCAAAGGCGCGTGCTAACTAATTCACCACTGGCACTCGTTCTGTAACGCAATTCTGTCGATTTATCAGCAATTAACCGCCAAGTGTTTAGCTTCTTTTTGTTTTGAAACAGGAGTGACATTAGAATTCTCTCCTATTTTGGTGGTTGTAGTGTTAATTTTTGTTCTCATGATTTAGAACTTTTGGTCAAATTGCTAGCCTAAAGCTTTATGCACTATAGCGGACGTATTTTTGAGAATCTTGATAAAGAGCAGGTGCTTTGAGTGTCTCATCCGTTACCCCTAATTATTCACTACAGAAAAACTCGTTGTTTTATTCATCTATTATCAATGGCTACCTGATTTTGTGGTCTAGCGAAGAAACTCTATGCACTGATTAGAGGGAAATTTTTTAATTTTTCCGAACAAAGCTTGATGAAAGGAAGATCAAGTTCATCAGGTCTAAAGTGAACCTTATCTTATACAGTGCCTTTAGATGAACTAGGGGAAGGTTTACAAGGCAAACACTGAAGACTTCTTTAAAGGTATTTTTTGCTAACCTAGCGATTTGTCAGTAATAAAAAAAAACATTGAAGAAGAAAGAGCTAAGTGAACACCCAAATCTCTGATGGTCCAGTACGTCACGCTACGCTACTTTCCATTTCATCACCGATCGTCTTTACCTTTCTAGCTTCTTGTATAAAATTTTAGTATTTCTGTTCACGCTGAGCTACCGTTTCGAGTGCATTCATTGTCAAATAGGGAGGTATGTGGAAAAAAATTGAGTGACCGCGATACGATCTGGAATCTGACAAGTGATGCCGGACCATCTACTGATGGCAGGCTCTACAAGCCCTCCAAACTCACATCGGTTGGTTTCGAAATAAGAGCTTTCTGATTGTCACTCCTCGTCTACCCAGTCACCATAAATCGCTGATGGACGATGATCAATTACTCGTTGCCACCGCTGTCCGGATTATAAACTGTCGACGCCATAACAGTGACGAGTCGTCACCGCAACCATTCCGCATCGGGTATTGTAACTCTGTCGTCCTTGTTGGTAATTCTATCTAACGGCTTTGTGACATCATATCAGTTGTTTCCTCGTGTTTAGATGGCGAGAACGGCGTTTCTGAGCTTTTTTTCTGTGTTTCCATCTCTCCTGGTGAAATTATCCAAATTAGTCCTCTTTGACTGTGTCACAATGCAAGTACATTATTTGAACTCCACATATCTGCAATTTGAAGCGTACACATACATCAGTTCAAAAAAACAGTGGCTTCACCGAAGGGGCTAGAGAATAAAAGAAATTTAGCACTTAAATTCAAATATAATCAACGAAATCTGTTGACTTCATTGTGAAGACTCTATGGGTCGAATGGGACCTTTTTGCAGATGAATGTGAGGAATAACTAAAAAGTCATTTTGTGGATCAATGCATTTCAATTAACACCATCCGCTAGCCGTGATTTTCTACTTAAAAGTGTGGATTATGCGAAACGAGACGACACTTGTCGCCCATCTTATTACAAATTATTCTAAGCCATTTCTATTTTGAATCCCATTAGTTTTTCTTGAGGTGCTACCATCCCATTTGTGTTTTCTTCACATCTGGCATCTAAATTATTATTTTCATGCAATTTTTTTTCTTTACAAAAATTCTTTCTTCAATCTTGTTGCTTGCTACTTCACTCTTGAGTTTTAATAATTTTCGCAAACCTATCAATGAGATTGTGAGAGCTTTTAGCAGTTAGCTACTGAAATTGGTACCAGTTTTGTGGGGGAATGTCACACTTCCCCACAGTTCAAATGATAGCGCTTTAACACGGCTATTTCAAACTCCAGGGAGGATAAAATCTTCCACCATTCAAGGATTTTTATAACGAATTGAAAGTCCTTAAGCAAGAGCTGAAGCGGAGAATTGGAAGGTTCTCGTAGAGGATGGATGCGAAGAAGTGATTCGGATATCACAAGTACTGCGTTTTGTACGATAGATGTGAAGACGAGTTATAAGAGGTAAAAAATAAAAATGCTATCTGTTGATAGCTACCGATAATGTTTCGGACTCACCATTCCTCATATCTTTCCTGTATTTACAATAATTTCAGATTATTAATAGCAATCACAGTAAAGAATAGTGTATTTTTCCTCTTGATTCGGTAACAACTTACTTTCATAAATCTTTTTTTTACCTACGCACACATCACATGTGTCCTGTTATGACGTCCTCAGCACTTCTTTTTATTCGTTTCATCGCATTCACCGTTAGCAGAGGTCTGCGAACATTTGCGTGTGGATTCATCTGTGCTTGAGGGCTTTTTCAACTTCGTCAGGAATGTCGTTAAATGCTCATCGATTCGATTACTCATGGAGTCCTAGAATAGACTCATGATAGAGCGTTCCCATGTGGACAGGAAGAAGTGAACTGCTTTCAAGCACATCTACTGTCATTTTTTCAACTCTGGAGAGAGAAAGGTTTTTATGGGCGACAATATGGGGCGAATTTTCATCTTGCTCATAATGGATGAACACTATTGTTGCGCTATCTGTGCCTTCAAATTTTATAGCCTTTGTAAAGTTAACAATGGGAATAGTCATTTGAGTACCATTCTGGGAAGACAGAATTTGATAAATTCAATAAAAAATAGTAGCTGTCGTTCAAATGTAGCCCGATTACTTTGCAGTTCTTAAACTCATGGGGCTGATTATTACAAAGTTTAATCAAAAAACAACTTAACAATTAATAAACTGCATTTTGAGATATCCAAATGTTCCTTTGTTGATGACTTGAAAATCATGAAATCACTCTCAATAATCCCAACTTCTCCTCCTGCCTTAGGAAGACTCCTCCAAAAAACCATTCATCGTTATAAATCGGCATAAGTTTGAGAAAAAATTTCATCATGCTAGCAAGTGATAGGGAACTTACCGAATGTAGTGGGATAATGGATAGGCATTTCTTATCAACAATACAACAAGTCACAATCAAATATTGCTAATTCGGCAGCGAAGACTCTGCAAAGTGGGGCTTTCGAGGACTTTCTGAACGTATTGCGTTCGGCATAGCCGAGAATTCTCCTGCTTCTTGTCCAGAAAGAATTCAATGACAGGTTTCCCAACCACGTCTCGCTGCTTGGTGGTGACGGAGAGCTGTTCACAGGTGAAGAGTCGAACCGAATCACATCCCTATACTGTAAATCACACCGTGGAAGAGCATTTCACTTACTAATTGAATTGCGCTGTCTCTGAAACGGATTTAAGCTTTGAATTGTTGAAAATATTGTTTTTGGAATCTTCCATTGCATCATTACGCATGTACGAACGATGATGAGGGGCTGGAAAACTGCCGGAAATCATTGGGGAACGGACTCGAGGATGGACGGCAGATGTTCGATGGGATTAGATTGAGTGGTTCGCGTTACGCCTCCCATAATTTCACTACCAAGTGACCGTTGCTAACCCTTCGCCGTTAGAATAGCTTTCTTTTAGGGTCATGGCTCTTCATATTTATCGACCACACTTTTAGCAATTGTTAACCACTTTTCGGCAGAATATGCGCATTGTTTTTTTTCACAATTTACAAATCAATATTTGTGAGTTATCGACAATTGTTTGCGGTGGCACTATCCGTTTTATATTCTATTTCACGTAGCATAAGTCATTAGTAGATTTCTTTTTTTCATGTTGTACCTCTTTACAGAAGCAGGATAGGCAGCGAATAAAAGTTGAAAATAGCGATTTTGACTATACGCTCAGCTAAATTTAATTCGATCCTGTGGGCTTTACGGATAATTCCCTTTGACGGGTGATTGTCGATCGTCTCGATAAAGTCAAAACATGGTTGAGAGAGATGTGGATCGAGTATCTTCATGGTATAATGGATAATAAGCGAGCTGCCGCAAAGGGTACTAGCGCGTTCCAAACGCCTCAGGTTTCAAGCTTTGCTCGTGCCTCGGCATTCTCGGAGTTCTATTTCACTCGTGCCCTGCCTGCTATTAAAAATGCACTGAAGGCCGTTTGAATTGGAAAATTGTCTCGTTTGCTTGATTCAGTTGCAATGGGTACCTGCCAATGAGGCGACAGTTGCGAGCAGATGTTTGTTATTTCAGCCATGATATACTTCACTCCAGCTAGATAAAAAACCTAGCCTATGAGTGATGAAATATTCATCGTACAAAGGAATTTGTCGAGGTTGAAATTTAAGGCAGCTCATATGGTTTATCAATGAGGAATCACTAATTGTCAACGTGATGATCAAAATAGGTTCCACACATAGTTCAATCATCAATAAGACGATGTCGTGTTAAAACTCTCCTATCGGATTGATGGCAACACCCCTTCATATTTTCTGTCACTGCAGCATGGATAGTAGTTATCCAAATCATATCTTTTAAGAGCTATTTTTAGGTGCACTGAGTCGGTTGACAACCCAATATTCAGCAGTAGTTGAGAGGTGTGCTGGCTTTTCTTGAGATGACGGTTCAATTTCCATTGGGGCTTCATGCTTTATCCAAAAGTAGAACAAGGAAAATCTAGGCTAGAGTAAATCAAATTTGAAAGGGCGGATTTCTAATTCAAGAAATTGGTAAGCCTGTCGAAGTCACTACTTACGGGACGTCAGAGACATGTATGTAGGGAGATTACTTCATATTGTCGTGAAGAAAGTTACTTTCATCTGGTTCGCAAAAACTCTCTAAGGTTCCATAGGAAACCGTTGATACTTCGTGAAGTGGAGTAATATGAGAACACGACCATTTAGCATAATAGTATAATTAGTTAGTGCGCGACAGCTGCTCTTGCAACAAAATCCAACTGCCAGTCGGCATATCACAATAATCTGAGGATTATACCAGATTAACGCATGGTCACAATTGACAGAGACGTAGTCTTCTCATTCCGAACCGTCATTATCAAGCCGTTAATTCCAGTCGACTCACTAGTATCCTCAAATCACTCTTTTTTCATATGAAGCCTCTTGCTTGCATTGTTAATTGCTGAGAATTATACTGACAAATTTAAGATTGATTAGAGTACTGAGAAAAACAAAATAGTGAGTTTTCAAGATAAGTTGTTACTGTACGATTTAACGCTTACGTTTTCAGTACATCTGACGATAAAAAAGGGGTTGGCTGAATAGCACTGCTTGGCTACATATCAATTCTACTCTTCCAGCGTTAAAAAAAGCCAAACCCCCGAAGCGTATGCCTTTACAACTGCTTCATTCTACTGTCAATGTTGTCTTTAGTGAATCTGAGATTGTTGAGATTCTTGAGCAATGTGAGATGAGGCGTTGTTGCGTGGAAAGAGTGGTGACAGAACGGGCGTCAGTACAGTAACGGGTTGAGCATGAGCTTTCGGATAGAGTGAGATCTGGGTTCGAGTCTCGCCTGACGCGAGGGTTTGGGCATCACTCTACATAATAAGTATATTTAAAACATCGTGCAACCGCTAGAAGCGGTGAAATGAAAAGAATCCGATATAATAATTTCCATAAATTCTTTGTTACATGACTGCAACAGTTGCTGCGCTTCAAGCAATTCCTCAGATTATAGCGATAAACTTATTTTGGTGTGATTTTGTGCCTATCAGGCCAGGATAGCGAAAATATATGTATTAACTGAATCAATACTGAAGTTTTGGAAATGAGTTGTATTCACTCAGGCATCGATATTCTACCTTCTGGGTGTTCTTCTGACATAGTTTTCAAGTGATTTGTTATCAAAAGAAATGTTTATGCCCAGATTGTCTACAAACTTTACAAATTTATGACATCGGCTGCTGCACATTCAGCTTACACCGCATCTCAGCTGTTTGAATCGATATGCATGCAATGATGCAATAAAGATTGCCAGTGTTGAATTCCGTTCATCACTAATTCCGCCCACCCGAAATTGCCTGTCGATTCTGTTTACAGCCAAATATAAACATCTTCCAGTACCCGGAATCTTTTATAGCACTGTTCACATCTGTTCTATTTGAGTAAATTTCTAATTTATTCCGTCTAATGTCAAGAAAACGAAGCTGAGATTTTCGAGCATGTCAATGGTTCAAAAAATTTCTTCGAGATAGAATTTGTGGCTTACTTCCATTCTATTCTATTCAGTACAAAGAATGAATTTATGAAACATGAAAGTATTGTCCAGCAAACCTTATTTATTTGTTGTGCATCGTTTTATTGAAATGTGTGCTCTTGATGTCAAATAATCTCCCAGATCTACCCCAAATCGTAAAATAGAGTCCTAAGAATCGAAGCAGATTAGGCGAGGCATTGTGGTCGTTTACTGTATGTCTCAATGCCGCTGTGAAATGGCAGCATTTTCAGCGATGACATTCGTGGATTTCCTTTAAACGGAGAAGCTGCTAGGAAAGGCGAACCTGAGAAACTTCAATCATAATTTAAACATCAATATATCTTCTCAGGACAACTTAGGACCCATAGTTTAGCTGACTGAACTTCAATCGAACCGATCTAACCGTGATAAATGTTTCAAAAGGTGACATTCTACGAACGGAAGTGCAAACGCCATCCAGTAGCTACACTACTGATATTCGTATCATAAACCTATTCGTATTTCCAAAAGAATTCTCTCCAGCGCTACCTCTAGCTCTTTTTTATCAGTAAATTTCGTTTCTTTATTATTCGTTTCCAATTTTCCATGTCGATTAATCTCACAGAGCACTTTTCATCTTATTTTTCAATGGAAAACGCCCATGAAAAAGCTATTACGCCTTGACTTTTCGCTTCTTTTATGGAAGCCATCTAGAAGATCGGATTGCGAACAGTGAGGAATGGAGCACCGCTTGAGATCCAGAACACAATGCAAAGCTTTTCCCAACCGCTTCCACATTCGTGTCGGTCTTATCTATGGGGCATTGATTGTGTTGTCCGAGCTCCTCGTGCCTCACCGCCCAGTACGCTGCCTCCACATTCAGGCATCCAGCAAAAAGACCAATGAAAATCGAATTTCGGCTATTCATCTGTCATCTATGACGCTCATTTTGTACTATTCGGTGCGATGTTTACAACATTTGATTGTCGCTCAATCAATCCTCCTCTTGAAGTAATTGAAAGAATTTTACTTTATTTAGATTTTTTCAAGATGCATTCTTCTTGCTCAGATTAGGTTTATTGTCATTCTAGAAATTGTTTATCAATTTGCAAAAACTTGTTTGAAACCTTGACTTCTGAATGGTGGAGACATCTTGCTGGGAGAAATGTAGATAGAGATTATTATGAGCCAAGTAGCAGTGTAAATCTACTACATTTTCCAAATCCATTATATTTATTTTATCTTACCCCTATGCAAACTCCGTTCCCTTTCTACGACTATAACTTCTCTGGATTCAAAATCAGGAAAGGCCTAAATGGTTGTGAAATGTATGTGGAGGTGTCTTGTTTTTCCTGCAGAAATGAGATGTTGAAGTTAGTTTTTCAATAAACACGAGTGGCCTGCTTGGTTATCGTTCAGCCTGTTGTGACAAGATGGATATCGAGCATATTGAGTATGGACTGAGGTATGAGGCTGCTCAACAGTGAGATCCAGGAGGGTGGAGTGACGATGCATCGTTGTCATTTCACTGAGAAGCTTTTGAGAGATAGTAAAAGAATAAGAGAAAAGAATGAAGTACTGTCTTAAGCACCTGATGCTTCCGTATGACAGGATCAGTTTACTTCTGATACATATTTCCAGTTAGTCTTAATGTATCTCAAGCTCATTTGTTGCCATACTTGGCAGTGAAGGATTTCTGTTTCACAAACAGTCCTTTGTTTTCTGAAATTTTCCTAGTATTATCGAGCTGATGCCACAGTCCTAGAGCGAGCTGGTGATAAATCCATCAATCAAATAACTTGCAATTTTTTTTTTATAAATCTTCACAACGTTGAAATGATGGCGCTATAGGAAAGGGGAGATAAAAGATCTTGAATTTAGAGATGGTTATGGTATCCTATTAGAGATGAGCTAGTATTAATAATGAACCAACGGCACGACAAAGCGCAGGAGGCTTCTCGTAACTATCTTACATTGAAAAAGAGTATGTTGGCAAGACACTCTAATTGAGCGGAACTCAATGAGTGCCGCCAGGGAGCGACGGAGCAAATGAACTGTGTTCTGCTCGATCTACAAGGGACATTGCCTAAGGGACCATGAAGGGATCAAAAAAAAAGGCGGAAGCAGGAACAGGAGGGTATCTGGACCAAAATTGCACCTCAACGATTTTTAAGTATGAATATGGATAACGACAGGCATTTACCTGCTTCCTTGCCTTAGAAAATCAGCAGCACCTCTGTATCACACGCGATTTAGCAGGCACTCTTTCTTAGATACATTATTGGATCCTCAATTATCGTACTAAGCTCTCTATCACCATACCGTCGTAATTATTGCATCATGAAATATCACAACGACTTGTTTGACCCGACTATTACTTTGGTCATGAGGTCTTCATTGCTGTAGAAATAACTTTAGAACATGGTTTGTTATAGACTGGAATACTTAGTCTAAATATGAATTCGAATAGATCCTTTCATTATTATTTGAGCCAACTTGTCATAAAGTCTGGTAAGGGCTCTTGTACAGCCCGATACACGTGTTTCGTCCTTACAGACTCGTCATCCGGGCAGAACCCGTCGTCTTTCGATCTTTTTATAGTCAGTTTCTCTCGAGAGCTCTACACTCCTTATAGAGAGTCATCGAAGACGAACGTTTTACACTCTGTGTCAAGTGAAATTTTCACCTTTCACAAGTTGGCTCTAATAATAATGAAAAGATCTATTGAAATTTGAACGTGGTCTAAACAATGCACTCGAAATACAAGGTATAATTATGAATTCCAATAGGCCACTTTTACAATATTTCCGTCAACAAATGTTTGAGCAGGCGTGCCTCTTTCTCAACATCTGCTACGCTTCACTCTTATATCAATGATTGTTCTTCATTCTAGCTAATATTGCGCTTTCCGAATTATTGACGTCACCATGATTTATCAATATTCAAGTGTCATTTACAATGAAAACATCACTAATAAAATCAAAAATCACAAAAACTACTCCTGTCCACTAGATATACACAAATACACCCGGAGCACACGCACACAAGCACATAGAGATACAGATATATATATATATATATATAGTGTATATGATGAGCGCATGTGGCGCAGTGGTTTGAGGTGCCCTGCGTCGCACACAAGGTCAATGGTTCGATCTCGCGCTCATGGCTCACCAAAGCCATCCATCCCTCCGGGGTCGGTAAATTGGTACCAGACAGGTCTCAGACTTGTCTGGGAGGATAAGCAGCACTGACTCGGTTTAGCGGGAGGCCTCCGCGAGTCATTGTATAGGCCAGATATGCATTCAATCACCTCAAACGAAGTTAAAAATTGAAGTCGAATGCATGGCGCATCCCTCAGGGATTGATCAACGCCGAGAGCTTTATCCTTTTTTTTATATGTGTATATACACATATATGTATATATATGAATATATATACCCTTGCGGGCGATAAGGGTCATTCTGACCCTCAAATTCTCAGATGTTTTTTTTAGCTGAACAAAGCTCTTTATCTAGATTTCAAATAGTTATTGGAAAGCTCAAATTCGGAGATTTTTACAAATTGCTTGATTTTCGAGAAAGCTTTGTAATACATTGTAGCAGCAAAAATAGAAGCATGTTTCACATTCGGTTCGCTTTATTTGCTCGGCCAAGGTCTGTGGATCGCTCATTATTGGACTATTCTAAGCTCTTTCGATAGTCCAATTCTGGGCAAATTCGAAGCTTAAATTGATTCTGTGAAGAATTTTCATTGCACACTGCATGTAAGAGCGATTAGGTTAATAATGAACTGACTGATCTCGAAAGGATTGGCTAACTTTGTAACGTGCTACTCCGGCAACACTATATTCGACTGTAGCACCTGGTCATGCCAATCTACACTAGTCTAGGGATTTTGGAAACGGTTATGTACTATCGCGATAATTTCGTGGTCAACAAAAGCATAATACGTTCTCAATTGTGAACTATAGACCACAGTGGTATCAGCCAGTGGTGCTAGTGGAGCTGGATATGCTTCTCATATTTTTCATTGTTCTATTCTTGATCAATAAATACATGGCTGAAAATCTACTCTGCGCCACAGATCACTCTGGTCTCGTTCTCTTTGATATTCATTATTTTTTTCTACTGAGTGGAAACTTCGCGACTCCAGGTCGTCCGTTGCATGTTCTCCATGAAGAGTGCTGCCATCGCGGCAGTATTACTATGGATTCTGATGCTGTACTACTTGACGATACAACTGTTCGGACTTCAGGAAAAAGGTTGGCCATCGATCACAGCATTTGCTCTATTTAGTAAACATACATCCTTTCTGGATCTGTAACTATCTCGCATCTCTTATAACAATCAAGAATATCTCAGCTCAGGCTCTGATTAGGTAGTTTTTCACACTGAACAAAGATTTTCTAATCAGTAGGACTGGGCATAACAAAGTATTGATAGCTAGTTAGAAGCTTAATTTATTATATGGAATAAAAGAGTAATGACTGCTTAGACATCCGTGGATTTCAGTCATTTTAGAATACCAATAAGGTAAATTGCTTGATTTCGTGAACTTCGTGATTTATGGCTTATTTTCATCTATTTTCAAGTCTAGCATGGGTTTGGAAGAATAAATTAACAGTTCCGTAAAGTTTTGAACGTCGCCAAATCAGTGTGAATGAGTCAGTCGACGAGGTAATGAAAAGTTTTTGCATTAGCAGGCAAAATGAAAAATAAACATAGTCAAGCAAAGGGCATGTGAATACACTGGGCGAGTGGGAAACTATTCAAAAGTTGAAATAAGTAAGAGAAAAACTCAAAATCAGACTCAGATTTCACGGGACTTTATACAATAGGACACAACACTGAGAAAGAGTAAATTAAATTCCGAGCTCTAAGGTTTAGTTGAAGTAAAATAAGCATGCATCACGAGCTTTTTTGAATGAGTTGTTTTGGTGGATTCTGAGGTTATGAGAGATATGACGATGAAATACGGCCATAACAGTGCACTACTACTTTTTGTGATTTCGCAGGTTACGGTAGCGAAGAGACGGCCATGCAGTTAAACGAAGCTCTACAGCTGCTCAAGGAACTGCGGAAGCAGAACGCGGCTCTCCAGCAAACGATCGACTCCCAGAAACGAGATCATATCGATGACGTGCAACTTGAAGCTTACAAAAAACGCAGGTTCCGTTAACCGTTCTAATAATTATCGCGAAGGTCATCTAAACATTTTTTGCTTAGTTAGAGTTGTCCATCAAGCACTTTGTAATCATAATTACAGTTATACAATTATTGATTATTATATCAATCAGTCATTAATTATAATTGTGATTATTGTGATTCGTATTTATAATTATAATTTCAGTTTTGATTTCCATTATAAATATTATATTATTATGAGTATTATCATAAATTCTACATACGTTCGGCTGTTTTTTATGGATTTCGCCCAAAGCAGTAGATAATCTGATAAGATACCATGAGCATTTCATGAGGCCTAATATGGCACTTACACAGTGCTGAATGTGTTTTCAGCATTACAACCCCATCAGTAGCACGGTGCCTTTCAGTTTGGCTAGTCTTTTTACGAAGGTAGATACCCATCACATATAAAGATATCGTCGCTGAATCATTTTAGATCACGGCATGTCAAATGATAAAATATCGCCACATTGCAGTGACATACAGATGACGCTCATAGCTGGGTAAAATAGATGATACCATTACATTCGACTGTTTTTTGCTGACCTCTCTCAAGGTAATGTATAATCTGATAGTTGTTATATTGGACCTCATGAAAACCTTAAAATATGTTATCAGATATTTTAATGTTTTGAGCGATTTTTCTCTCAAGAAACAGTTGAGAAGGAAGGTTTTTTTACTATAATTTTTATTGTAATTACAATCATAACTACTGTTATTATCATTACTGCTATTATAAGTCTTATTACTGAACAACTTTAACACTATCATTACTGATAATCATTGCTACTCAAAGCCCATTGTTTGGAAAAAAGTGATCGCTTCTTTATTTGTTAACCTTGCACATTAAATAAAAAAAATTCACAAGTTCTTCCGAACTTTGCGAATAATACTTAATTTTTAATGCTTACGAATAGTAAATACTTAACGATGTATGGACACTATAGTGTTCATGGTGTTCACATCCTTTTCGCTGTGCATGTAGAGATTTCGATAAGAGCGTCCCTTTGATTTTGGCCTTTGAAAATTTTTTCGAGTTCTTTGAACTTTATTCAATTTTTCCTCATTACCATGGACCGAACAATAGAAGAGTGATTTCAAAAAATTTGTTCGCTGTATCTTTACTAGATAGTAGCGAGTTCAATGGGTGTTTCGGTTTCGAGCGAAAGACACGATTTCAATTTTGGTGATCCACGTATAGCTGGCTGTGGTTGCGAAAATGTGGATGATCAGAAAAATGAGAAACTAAAATTGCGTAAGAAGTTGATGGTCTCATTGAAGGAGGAATCAACGGGTAAACGACGAAGACGCAGAAAATACGGCACATAACAAAGAGCTCAATGAAGCTACTGGCAGAAGAAATGATCTATATTCTGTCGAACACGAGGTGTCTCGACGATTGGTGGAGAGCAGAATTTGGGAGGTTCGTTGTCTTTATATCCAGCTCTCACGTTCTTGACACCTTCTTCATTCTACCTCTTTTCTTTCAAGTGATTTCACTATTCATCTCTTGCTTTGCATATTTTCAATGAGAGCTTCATAATTTCTGTTAAGTGCGCTTCTATGATTGATATCTGAATTGCATTCGGGAAGCGGTTCATTTTGAAAAATTCCCAAGTAAGAAAATTTTTAGACATCAATTATTTGAGATTCCCTTTGTAGAGCTATAAGGTGACTTGTTTTTAGTTGCCCAAATGCACTATCTTATTCTAATGCTCGCTTAGAATGAACTAATGCTCATTTTAATCATTATGCACTTGATTTTTGTTTTGAATAAGTTTATCAAAAACTATCAGATTTGTATCGGGGCGCGCACCCATCACAGTAATTCCTAGTAAACCGAGACGCGGTGCGAGAATCAGCGTTCCATTTTTGGGAAATGCTGTATCGAACGGGTCAATTTTTGCCTATTTCAGATGTTCTATTACCTCCGTGTGCACTATTCTGATTCATCAAAAAAAGGACTCGATAAAAAACACGTGGAGGAACAGGTGAGTGATAAATGTCAGTGGAATTATGACTGATTGAAATTTGGTAGTCATCTTTCGCCAGTTTTCTGTTTGATGCATGATTTTGGCAGAAACTAACTCAAATTCCACACTCTATCACTAACCAATCTATGCTCTCACAAGAGCTTAGAGTTTTGCATGTCAAACTATTCTAGTACAATACAACTTTTCCACCGCAATTTCCATTATTCTATCTGCTTCAAAACTCGAAATCTACCTTTTATAGATGCTCTCCCTGTTGGCGACGGCATCGAATATGTCCGAAGTGGATGACGCAGCTTCATGGCGACAGAAGTCTTTGCAGTCCTTGACTGAGTCCATTCAAAGAAAAATTTATGAAATGCAAGCATCCTAAGGACTGTGGGAAAGCAAAGTAAGACAAATTTACATAAATTCTATTAGCTGGATTAGACCAAGAATTTTGGCGTTGAATCGTCCACACAAAGGTCTTTCTTATCAGAGGAATTAAAACTTCTCGGCCCCAAATTTTTCTCCCTTAATATTGCCTATAAAATTGCCACAGAGTTGCTTTTGCGGCAGAAATACGCCCAGTATTTGTGAAGAGCAAAAATAGAATAAATGGGTTTCATTCGTTCTTTCTTTGCTATAATCTAATCACTAAGAAGTAGTCTTGTTAGAAATTAAGCTCGGGTTCAAAATATGCGAGCGATACGGCTTAGAACCTTTGAAGAGGCGTCAAATTGGATGGCTCCGTTTATTTTTCTTTTCTTATCTTTTTTCTTTATCCGATAGTGTGTTAAAGTCATCTGGACCTATTTTTTAAGAATCCTCCTTTGCAATTTGGATAAATCGTGCGGCTTCGGATGTGAGATGCACCACGTTGCCTTCTGCTTTATAACGGCGTTTGGCTCACAAAGGACTATGGTCCTCGACGGAGATGGCAACGGATGGAGGTAAGCTAAGAGATAACGGCTATGGCTAACAAAGTGATAAAGAGGAAGTCCCTTATATCTGTTTTCATCAGGCTAAAACAAGTAGGGGAATGTGTTAGACTCAGTCAGATTTCTCATGAATCGCGACTGCCGTCTATCACTATTTTGAGTTTGTTCACAGATTCTATCACGAATCCATTCTCGAAAAATTTGTAATGTCTCATGAGGTTGAGAATCAATCGAAGGAATGGGATTTGTAGTAAGCTTTGTTGTGACTTGCCGAAGACGAGTTTAACAACCCAACCTAACACACCGTTTTTATGCCTCGAAATTCTATTTGGTAATTGGCGACAATTCACAGGTTGTGATCTACTCTCCTGGTTTGCCTGCGCTGGAAGGTGAAATAGCGCTGGTAGCGGAATGAATAGACGGAAAACTATTGATATTTTTCAGGTATTCAGCAAAGGGTTGGTTGGGAACTTTCCTTTCCATCACGCATTGCAAGTATGACGACGCCGTAAGGGTGAGATTTTTGAGACCATTTCTTGTTAGGGCACTCCCATTTTGAAACTCCGTTTTGTAGAAATTGATTAAGATTATAATAGTAAGATTATCTCGTAATTATTGCTCGAGCCAACACGTCATGTGGTCTGTTAAATGGGCTGACTTATAGAGTCCGATACACGTGTTTTGATCTTGACGGTCTTATCAGTCGGGCAGTACCCTTTGTCTTTAATCAATCCTCTCGGGGCGCTCACTCTCCTATACTAAGAGTAGGCGACGACGAAAATTTTACACAGTAAGTCAAGCGAAATTATCACTGAACACACAGTGTTGTACACTCGATTGCTCTTTGGCTGGTATTTTTATAATATTAAACCTTTATTTCGAGTGTTTTATCAATACCACGCTCAAATTTCAAATTATCTCAAAGTTGTTATTTGAGTCAACATGTCATATGGTCTGTGCGCTCCGAGAGGATTGGCTAAAGACGAAGAGTACTGCCCGACTGATGAGACCGTCAAGGTCGAAACACGTGTATCGGGCTCTATAAGTCAGCCCATCTAACAGACCACATGGTATGTTGGCTCAAATAATAATTACGAGATATATTAATTTGGGCGTGATCTTAACAAAACACTCGAAATGAAGGTGTAAGAATAAGACTATTGCAATAGCTTTTTTATCTCTTATAGCAATATTATGATATTATAACTATGTATGGTTGAGATACGATCATGTTATACGCCATGAGTTTCGAGGTTTTGCATATCACTCAGTGTCGATAGATACACAGTTATAACATCATAGCACTGCTACTTTGTCACAAATTTCGCTCATTTGTCGGCAGAACGACACAATCTTTCATTACTACGAACACATCAGTGAAACATTGCTAATAAATGCATCAATATTGTCGCATTCCAGTCCGAAACAATCGAACAGTATTCGAGTGCTTCAAAAGCACGAATCGTTCGTGTAGGAATTATTGACTTTTTCCCAGAAAGGTGAGTTTCTTCACAGCTTGCTTTTCTAAAACACTTTTCTAGAATGCTCTGTTTCTGCTTGAATATTCGAAACTTTGTCAGAACTTTTGAATTGAATGATTAGCTCGAGGGCTTGATTATGCCATTTCTTATGATATTTGGATGTGCCCACCTTCACTAATCACGGACTCGCCACCACCGAAATTATTTGATTACTCGTGATTTGCTGGTTTTGATAGATTTCTTTGTGATAGAGTTTGGAAGTTTAGTGAGGCTTTGCCAAGCTGATGCCATTTGTCATCTTAGGTCTGAAAGGATTTTGGGGTATTTGTAAAAAATTGAAAATATATGCATGAATTAACAAAAACGATAATAACTATCCTTCAAAATAAAGGAAATCGATTTCTATGACATTCTGCCATCGCTCCGCCATGTCTCGAATCTGGTCGGAGTACCATTTCTTCGACTTCGAATCAAAGAACTCTTGAAATGCTTCTTCAACTTGATCAAATGATTCGAATCAATGAACCTTCAAAAAGTGTTGCATTGATCTGAAAAGACAAAAGTCGGTGGAGTTAGCACAATTGTATGAGAATTATTAAGCTCGCTTACAAATTCCCAAGCACATGACGATGGTTCATCCTCCAAAGCAGCAATCGAATGTTCGTTATCAACTTTCTTGAAGTGCCTGAACGAGGCTTGTCTTCAAGCTCATGATCTCTTTCACTTAACGTTTGACCCAGCGTTTAAGCAAATTTGCTTGTTGTGCCATCCCCTTCAACTTCGTTGAATTCATCGACTGCACCTCGCTATGAAAGAAGACCTTTCCTCCAATGGTAACGCAAAAAAAAAAACGAATTTCGAAACGAACATACCACTGCAAGTGGCAGTCAAAATAGACAGAATTTAGTCTGGAGAGATAGATGGCTTGATGAGCCATGAGAGCGAGATCGAATCCTCGACATTGTGTGCGACGCAGGACGACGACCACCTCCAAGCACTGCGCCGCATGCGCTCCTCCCTGTATTGTTCGAATTTTAGTATATGCTTGGGAATGAAAGTGAAGATAAAGACGAATAATACCTAGGCCTCAAATAAGAAAGTCCTACATAAGAAACTATGATATTCCCATGATATGCATAGGAGTTATTTCATGCTCATTAAAGTGCCCCACAACTTTCTTTCCTACGTGGAAGAATCAAGGCTCAGTATGGTCTTAGTCAATTTTCCGAATGGAAATGTTCTGTTCCATGACGTAGCAACTTTGCGTAATTGACCCGTCAAGTGTACATTACGGTTGTACAACGACTAGCACTTCCATTCACAATAACAAGAGGTCAAGAAAAATTTTTGGTAGCATTGAACTTCTTAGACCCATCTGTGTCGAATCAGCAAGAGCTTTTTGATGCAGAAGCACCTGAAAATTCCTACTTTTCTTTCTTACTCAAATTCGTTCAGGCCAGACTTCCTTCCTCTTTCAATTCCACGTCAGATTTCTGAAGATTTATTTAAGTTACATTCAAATCCACCAGCATTTATTGTTGGTCAGGTACGATCATTCACTGAACAAACCAAATCCAAATAGCCAAGGTGTGTTCAAAGTCCAAAGGAGTGATGATTTCAGTTCTTATGGTACTTGATGAGAAGCGCTGAAGATCTGGCAAAATTGTTAAACACGTCGATCTCTTTGATTCCTTACGACAAAGGTGAGTACTGTTCGATGAATCCAATGAACACGATCATAGTTACTTCAAGTTGTTCTTGTGGATTTATCCCATCTGTCGTCTGTTGCCAGTCAGGTCCTATCGTTGGTCTTCAAATTCGTCGCACTGACAAGTCGGAACGGAGGCAGCGTTTCACGGTGTTGACGAGTACATTGAATGGACAGAAATCTGGTACAAGGTTCAGTCACTTTGAAGCATCCACATGCCAAATCTCATTTTTTAGTCCTATGTACATAAGCGGAAAGAGGAAAGCTACACTTACCTTGAACACTCGACCACCCGTTGCACAGCCAACAGTAGAAAAGTTGAAAAAATTGACCTGCAGTGTTCTATCGCATGCATTTTTTAAACCCTCGACATGCAAGCAATTTGTTCCACATTTTTACGAAGCAGTTTGGTTTTCACCAGCCAAGCCATTGCTAGAAAAGTCAATGGAGAATTTATTGCTTCCACAGCTCTACAACTCCGTTGACAGGCTTAAACCTTGCTGAAAATATGTTCGTTTTCTTATTCTGATTAATAAACTTAGTTGGGTCTCCAGTTTACTTTCGCAATGCAAAGCTGCTATTTACATTAGTGGCAAGCTAGTACTGCTAGATCGGGTGCAAATATTGTTTGTAATCGTTGATATGCCCAGTGATGTAGAGTGATGTGCAAAACTTTTGCGTCCGGCGGGACTCAAACCCATATCTCACTCTATCCGAGAGCTCGTGCTGTAACCCGTTGCACTACTCCCTGATATAGAGAGATGTGGGTTCGAGTCCTGGCTGACGCAAAAGTTTTGCACATCACTCTACATCACTGGGTGTATCTGAAACATTATACCACCGCTAAAAGCGGTCAAACAAAAAGAATTCGATCTAAACGTTGATGGTTTCAAAAATCAAGTTTTACAAAGTCAATCCAATGCGTGTTGAAATTGAGAAGCAGGATGTCAAATTGTAGTCTTAATAATATTTTCATGGTCAGATACAAGAGAGACGCTACAATAGAAATATAACCCGGCGGGTTTTCGTCGCCACCGATGAACCAGCGGTGCTTTCGGAAATCAAGCAAAAGTCTGTTTTTATCACTTTTCTCAACATAGCAATGACGATTAATCAAATAATAAAGGTATCCACATTACGAAGTGTACGGTGACGAAAACATAGCAAAAACAGCACAGCTGGCCAGTCGCTATACTGACAACTCACTGTACGGAGTGATACGAGACGTTCGTCTTCTCAGTCTTTGCGACTACATCGTCTGCACATTTTCCAGTCAGGTAGATCTTTCTGCAAGATGCTAAACTGTATATTTAAAGACGCGTAGTTGTGGCTCGCCACAAAATCCTACTTTACTTTTGTGATGTATAGCTTCATGAGTTTCAATTTCACCTAGTCCGCTTCCCATTTTGCATATGAAGTCCTCGAATTGTGAAAGATATTCGATTTTTTTTTGAGGTCTGTCGTATGGGTTTTGAACTGATGCAAGTACAACAGGGAGACGCCGGAGAACGTTTTCACTCTTTGGATGACATTTACTACTTTGGCGGGCAACAGGGTCGGGTTAACTTTTTGTTTTTTATCTGCAAAAAATTACACTGGATAGCTAATCACACTGCCGTAAAAGATGGCCTTAGTTCCACATTGTATTCTTTTTTGCTTTTTCCAAGTCCACAAAATTGAGAACATAATTGAAAATTTTTCAAAATTCAATTGGGTTTCCAAAGTGATCAATAAAAAAAGATAGAAGAGATAATGTTAACCACTTAAGTAGATCATAACTTCGACTTTATTAAGTTCACCAAAGATGGTCCAGCTCACCTTTTGACTAAATTAGAAGAAGAAATATTTTTTAGATAAGGAGATCAGCGATTTTTCACGACTTTCGCACCTTAACTCTGAGTGAGATACGTTTTGTCGACTAAATCTTTTTCACCATCAATGTCAACGTGTCTCAATGTGGCTGAAGAGATCTAAAGGAATTTTCGAGATTGGATAATCACCGAGCACTGTATATTGCCAATTAGCCGGCCGATAACCACGAGAGCGTTCATGCAAAACTGAAAATTGAAAGACTGATTTGCCACCATAACGTATAAGAAAAGACGTCTCTGGAATTAATTTTCTCTATTCACGTGATTAGCATTTATTTTGTGTGAAAAGGATACGGATGATTTTACTCTTAGAAAACCTGAGCTCTAATTGAATATACTTCAACTCCATAAAACGTTTCCTCATCAAAACCATAAAGTGTTGATTGAATGAGACTGAAAACAAAAAGAAAAACGACTCTCACAATCTTGTGTTAACTTATCAAGAAGAGTTTATGAAAGTGTCCGTATTTCAGCTCATGAAGTAGTAGCCGTCGAAAATCATGTTCCGGAAGGAGATGGTGAAATCGAGTTACGTGTAGGAGACGTCATCGGAATTGCTGGAAACCACTGGAATGGCTTTTCCAAAGGACAAAACAGAAGAACTGGCGACAGCGGCCTTTATCCCTCGTACAAGGCAAGCAATATAAAATTTTGTGCAATGAGCTAATTTTCAAAAGTGGCATACTGCCGTGCTCATCATGATTTTCAATGTACCCATTCTGTAAGAAATCTATGTGGATTGACTTACATTGATTAAACGTCGCATCGTTCTCACTCGTCATGAGAGAATCGTGATAGGTAGCGATGGTACCCCACACCCTTTGCTAGCATTCTGTTAACCTAATTGAGACCAGTAATAGGCCAAGTGGCCATAAGATCCCTAAAAAATGGTGTCAAAATTGAAGCCAATGTCTCGGAATGCTACTCATTCACAATGATCTGCTTTTCTACTTTCTTTTATGATGGGCCAGTGGAGTAATGCCGAATGTAAGACCTTACAACCTGTTTTCGAAGAATTCCCACAAGATTTGTTGACACGTATGGTCTTCAATCAAGAAGTTTGCAGCGTTCCCTATCATCACAAAATCACTGCTTTCCTATCGCAAAAGAATAGGGACTAAGTCGGCTGAAAAACTGTTAGCTCGACTGGGACTATGTATTAGATGAAAATTTCTTTGTTTGATGACCTACAGTATGAAACAAAAAAGAAAAGACGCTCGTGAAAACCTGGAATTAGATAGCCCGGAAGAAATGTTGTCGAGAGATGTGAAAATAATACTTTGTTATGGAGTTAGGTAAAAGAAAACCCGATTACTAAATTTTTGACAAGATATGCATTGCAAGAAAGTACCAGATTAACTCTTTCCGTTGTGCAATAACGGAAAATCCAGTAAAAAGAAGCTAAATTTTTCATAGTTTTTCCTATCGATCTCTGAATACCTATAGGAACAAGAATAGCGAGGAACCTTATGGAAAGGTCAACAATGTAGCCTTTCGTGTGCTAAAATTACATCTCCGCACAAGTTGTAAGATATAACATCGATAAGAATTTTGGCTTTCACATCGTCCGTGGCGGTCGGTTGATTTTCTTTCCTACTTCTGCTTTTGATTTCGGCCTAGCATCATTTCCGAATCAACAAGTAGGAAGCTCGGCCAAGGATCCATTGCCGAAATGTGTTTCGTGGAAACGACATCGTGAAGACCTGAAAACGCTTTTGCGACGTTACGTTAGGGAACTATGGAATATCGTGTGCACGATCTACCATATGTGCTGGGGTCCGCGCAACTAGTGAAGACGGACCATCTAGTATCCAAGTATCTAATTAAGTAACATTGATAAATTCAAGTGATCAAAGATTAGTGTATGTGTTCATATTTGATCATTTAGTCTGTCTGATAGATTGTTTCAAGCCTTTCATGTCATTCTGTCTGTGATTGGTAAGTGAAGGGATCTGTACAACTACTGTCAAATTTTCTCGCTCAGTTTATTTTGCAATCTGCTTGAGTAGACAACTCTTTAGCGCGGAACTCATTTTATTGAGCCAGAGGGATTCCAATGGCTACGTGTATGGAAGGCTTTCATGAACAATGAAAAGAGCGTAAATAAGAGACTGTACGCATAAGGAGAGCAGTATGGGCACTATTCATGGCTCTTATAGAACCTATTGTGGATCTGTTCTCCCAAGGTCATTTAGTTGACTATACTCTTTTTACTCGGCAATTTAACTGCGTCGACATCTCGATCACTGAGTTTGCACATTATTCACAATGCCTTGAGTGATGTTTCAAACCATGATTGACCCTTCTAACCATTCTATGCCAGTATAGGCTTCTGAAAAATATGTGTTCATGACATTTCAACTGAATGTCGTCTGAGTGGAGAACAGTTACAAAGATAGTTGGCCAAATAATGAGTACAACAGCAGGATAGACTCTGAGAAAAATTGCCACTGTCCGCTAGAGAAACCATCTTCACTATCGGCAGACAGTGTTCATGGTTAATTTCAAGAAGCAGCAATGACATTCCGAGTGCTTCTTTGGACACAAAAGGGTGCATGGCAGAGGTTTTGTACTCGAACTAGCCCTCATATGAAGTACATAAGTCATAAAAATTTTCCGTAGATGTCTTTCGTGAGGATCAGGGGAACATCACCAGCTATTTGATCGGATCATAGTTTTAGATGCTAAAAGACTATCGATCTTACGTCAACCTAAGAGAATTGAATGGTGAGCAAAAATATTAATACCATAAAGATCTTGAAGAATGAGTGTTGGCTCAAATGTACCTTGGTGCTGCAGTGGTAGCACACGTCCTCGCTATGGATGAAACGCGGGTTCGACAATCGTCTTAGGGTCGTATTTTTGCTCACTACTCAATTCTTTTAGGTATATATGAAACAACACCATAATACTGTGACAAAAGACATTAAAAACACTAGAAATCTGGACTTTTCATGTACTGATATGTTTCGGTTCCTCCGTTCTTCACATCTGTTTCCAATTCGAATCAAAACTCTTTTTTAGGTAGTCGAGAAATGGCGAATCGTTGATTTTCCACCACTCGGATAGTTAGACGCTTTCGACGGTGATTATTGAGATTTTCTAGTCCAAAATTCCGTGCTCTATTAGATTCGGGTGCTATGTGATGTGATTTTCAAAATTATTTAGCTATATCTCTCACGTCCTTTTTTCCGTAACAAAAATTCCGGATGCGTTGTACTTTTCCGTGGTTCTTGTTTTTGTTATTGATGGAGCTCAATTTTGTTGACACCAGTTGCTACTGTTATGATTTTTTTGTTCATTCAATAATTGATGGCCTCTATCTTTTGTTTTGTTTCCCTTCTTCTGGCTGTTGTCATTGTTACTACACG
This sequence comes from Parelaphostrongylus tenuis, assembly GCA_019055375.1. Taxonomy (NCBI): domain Eukaryota; kingdom Metazoa; phylum Nematoda; class Chromadorea; order Rhabditida; family Metastrongylidae; genus Parelaphostrongylus; species Parelaphostrongylus tenuis. The sequence continues at coordinate 26,491 of JAHQIW010000238.1, read as the reverse complement.
TGTATACTCACTCGAATACGCTAAGTGACTCGAGAGCCATTGATCACTAATATCATTCATACAGTGCAATATAATCTGTCTAGTCTAAGTTGAAACAAGCTTTACAAGCAAGCTGATTTTCAAAGTGATCGATGTAATGACTTCAAGTGCCTTACCAATGTTGATTTGTGAAGGATAATTCATAAACTCATAGAAAAGTCCAACTTGTGATTGGAATGTGCAGGCTTTTCCATTTGCCACAAAATGTACAGTTTTATAAGCAAGCAAAGGTCTTCCAGTAGGACTTTCAGGAAAATACGTGAGATATATTTTCATGGATGTCTGCACATTCCAGCGGGAATGAGCTTTACTCTTGACATCTTATGTATGTGGAAATGTTAAGCCTTATCGATATTTTGTGAATTTCTCATTGCGAGTCCAGTTCACTGTTATTTCTGAATTGCTTACGTTGCTTGAGATCAGTCTTTCAATGAGAAGTCATTAGAGTTTCGTTAGTATCTCCTATTCTGGCCATATTGTATATGTATCCTGCCAATAACACAAAAATTAGGAGATAAATGAAGTCAAAAATGATACACTCTTCATCTGTTCGCAGAGCATGTAAAAAGTTAACGTTAAATCTAATCACCGACAAATCCTAATTTTTTCTTTCTCATTCACACATTAAAAACAGGAAGAATAGTATTGAATGGGTGACTAGTGGGAGTCGAGCGCACTCAGCTCTCCCCACTAAAAACTCGAAGTATCGGAAAGCTTACCAAGCCGTTCATTTCCTCCTGTTTAACTTTGGAATGAAGCAAATTGAATCAAAGATACTCATCGTATTGAGCGTGAAGGTAGCATGAAAAGCAATCCGTTTTTCGTAAACATGGTTGTGAAAATTAGTCCAACACCCGTATAATTTTGTGGCGTGTCTTCAAACTCGGTCATCAATCGTACTGCTTGCTTGGCTAAGGTAATATGAGAAGGATGGCAACTACAAAGCGATGGTAGTGTAATAGTAGACCACTGATTTTCACTCTCATGTGGTCCTACTCCAATGCTCGCGTGACCTTCTGAAGGATGACAGTGAGTAATTTTGACGCGCCGGTATTATCTCTCCCATCCCTCCTTTTATGACGATGTTAACATTCCGTTATAGAACGCTAACAATTCTTTTCAAGATTTCTATATAGCTTACGAAGAATCGTTGTGCACTTGGTAGCCGTGGTTGTTTGGGGCTTCAATGACTGATTATGTCTTGATTAAGTCAAAGCTTTTCTTCAAGTCGATATAAAAAAAGGGACAGCCTGCTCTTTCATACAATCTCTCTACTGTATTTGTACAATATATTATGGAAAATTTTCATGAAAAAGCTTTTTTTGAAATATTACTCTTCAAAACTTTTCTAATCCTGGTCATCAAACATTTCTATTATATATTTGACCGGCTCACAGTTTCTTTCAAATGTCTGCATAACAATACTTCTAGCAATCAACTCCTTTCGTCTTCTTCTTGACGTTGTCGAAAACTAGTTGGGCACGTCACCTTGCAATCTCTAGGAAATCTCCCTGGCTGTGGCGTTCCATAGGGCGTCCGTTATTGACTGCCGGAGAAAGCTGAGAGGTGGGGATTAGCCCTGCACAGCACTGCAACGAGCATCACATCCGCTTGGCCCACGGCCTCGGACATATGACAGTGATCGAACATGTTTAGATTTATGAATATCGTAGAATGGTGATCGAGACGATTCTCCTTACAATCTTCGAGGTAGTTAGGCTAAGCTGTTTCTGAGTATCACTTGATTAACTACAAGAGCGTTAGAAGAGAGGTCCCAACCGAAGCCCCGTTCATAACCGTTTCTCTCTTCAACACATTAGGAAAAATCCCAAAAGCTTTCGACGTTGATTAATCCAAGAGGGATGAGCCATGCAATCGACTTCCTTAAGCATCGTCAAAGGTGACTGGATACATATTTGTCTCCTCGCGGTGATCTATTGTTATATTAAGTCAGTATTGATATACTCTCATGCAAATCTGGCACCATTTTGCCGACTCGGAATGAATGGAAAGCTTCTAAGCTATGGGTGTGGGATCGAACTATGTACTACGTATGGTTGCAGGGAAACACTAACTACTGCGCCACACGTGCCCTCAATACAAGAAATAGCTAATCGATTGATATTTCCTATGTTGATTTTGATAATAATTTTCATTCGGCTGACATTTAGGAGCGTTTAATTCTGTAAGCCAATGGTTCAAGTTTATCGTGCACAGTCGGTCGTACTCGTTGGGAATTTCGCCCTTGTCTCGGTTGAGTCAAACCTCCTTAGACGGCTCGTCTTCACTAGTGTGCGTAAACCCACCACAGGGAACCTGCGCTATTTTACATATTTTGTTCTCTGGAGTCCTGAGGTAAGAATGGCCGGGACTTCCCCAAGTCGTCCCATTAGCTATCAAGATAGCGATCATTCCTGACACGGTTCACTTCTAGTTGGGCTTTTTGGATAGAAAGGCCGGACTTCTTCTCAGATTCGTTGGCCTGCTAAGAGGTTGAACCCTTTGCAGTACTTCAAAATCCGGCACTAAAGAAGACCTCCCAGCTACGATGAAGCGGTAAACCATCTACGAGGAATTAGTTGTTTGCTTTGCTAATTAGCTAGTCGTCCGTTCATAGTGATAACACACGTTTTAGTCGGCCGATCTATCCTTCAGAAGCCGGTAGTATTAACGGCTTGCACAGGACGTCATAGTATACTATAAACTGTCTTTCCTTTATCGTCGATATAACCACTTAATCATAATTTTTCTACTGAGTCTGCTATTCGTCTAACGTTTCGACTTGTTTCGCCTTCTTCAGAGCGGATGATTCTAGACGATCGTCCACGTCGTTCGTCTTCTAGCTAGTCCTTCAATTACTAATTAGCAAACGACTCATCCTGTATATAAGAAGCTCGCTGAGCGAAGTTCCTCATTCGAGCGATGCTCCCCTAATAAAAGTTCCACTTGAGCGAGACACAGGCGAAGTTTCATCACAAGGACGAACTGCAGTCGGCGATCAACTCGAGTACCACCGGTTCTTAAGAAGAAGAAACGCGTCGAAACGTTGGCAGAAAAAGAGTTGTATTAGCGCTTTGTGCTCCAGGCTTGATCAACAAAGCAAATATGATTGACTGAGTATGCCGAAGTGAAGGACAAGTTTAGTCACAATAAACAATGCAACTATATTGCACGGAAAGAATGTGCATAAAAAGAGCTTCGCAAGATATTTAACAGCGCACCATTTAAAAGAAAACGATTACTGATTAACCTAGAAAAATTAATCTATAAAAGCAACACTGATTTTCAAGTAATCATCAGATTGTATCGTTCCTTTATTTTTCATTGAATGTTCTTGATGTCAATTCATCTCAAATTACTCCAAATTCATTTCTCATCAATGTAAGCGAAAGAATAATCCTTGTGCTTGTTCTCCGCCGGTGATAACTGGACAACTGCAGTGCTTTTCTGAAAGAAGAATCTCTACACTAAAGTGTACTTATGCCTGAAAAAGTTTCGTACTTTATTTTCAAATCTACGAATCATATGAACAAAAAGTGAAAAGCTCATCTCCGCCTTGAGCTCACTAAATGGCTCGGGAACTTTCAACTACTTTCTTTGTCAGAACTTGCCATTTGTAAACGCGAATGCGAGTTACCAGCATCAGCAATGTAGCCTCCAAGAATAAAGGAAAGTTGTGAGTGATGATGAACTGTTCAAGCTCGCTCCATGCATTTAAATTCATCAAATACAGGTAGAGGTGATTGACTGCACGTCTTGCTTCTACAATGACTCGCGATGAGTTGCCGATGTATCAATGTATGCTGCTATCCCCTAATCAAGTCTGACATCATTCTGCCGACGCAACAAGGATGGAAGTCTTGATAAGTTTGGGATGCAGTCAAGCCAAATATGATGCGAATCTCGCAGGCAGCTCTAACCAAAGCGCCATGCTGTCCTCAAACCCTTAGTTACACAAATTCGATGTAATTAAAAGGTTTACTCTCTCGAAAATAAACGTTTTGAATTGTTAGTATCGTACAGGAGATAAATTTAAATATGATAGTCGCTCACTTCGTCGTCAAATTTACATGTAGGTGTACTGAAAGACAGTTTCTTCTTACGCGTCATCGTGCCCAGTGGTTTTGTACTGAAAAAGCTCATAGAAAAATACTTTTACGATGATAAGTGAGCAATTCATTTTGTAACCTCATCGTGAGGCAAACAAATTGATGTGCAATACAAAATTCATGACAGTTTTCCGTATTACATTGTTATATTGACGGTTCTGAAAACTATGAAAACAAAGTAGTTCAGTACTTGTCCTCTCTTGAGTCTATCCTTTTCTGCTACTAATATCTTTTGACTATGAACACCTTCTAAACCTAACCTAGAGCAGTTCCATTCTTGAATACGCGAAGAGACTACTGGTCCAGATGAAGATGTCCCGAGAATGGGTGTTTCGCCCTACAATGATTGATATTTCTTTTGTCCTGCTCTGACGCTAATCAAGGAGTGAGAAGAAGAAAAATACAGAGCAGACCTTGTCCTCAAAAAATTTTTTTCTGAGTTCCTTGTGTGTGTCGTTAATATCTTTCAGTTCCTTTTCGAGTGCTTCACAATTTGCCACCAATTCATTAGTTGAATTGGTCTGTAAAATGGTATTTTTCAAAAATCAAATACATATTGATGTTGATTGACATTGATTTGACGAGATGAGAGCTATCGACAGGTTACTGAAGGTCTAAAGGAAAAGCTTTGTACAATAAGAAATGGTTGAACGAGAAACATAATTTCATTCCTGCTGTTGCAGCACGATGAGAAAGCCGTTTTAAAAATAGATACAACACTGGAATCCTTAAATTTCATCTACTGGATAACTGATGAAACTGGAAAACCAAAAAGGTCGTTCTTCTTAGGGGATCGAAAAAAGGTGCGGATTACGGAGATGATCCAAATTTGCGAAACCCAATTTTTTTTTCATTGTTTCTAGAATTCGCAAGATTCAAGCTATTGAGTGGTTACTGAAATTCTGAAAAATTTTGTTCAGTGAGAAATGTTTGAATAGAAATCACATTTTTGTTCTTGTTATCACAGCAGAACAAGATAGCTGTTTCGAAAATAAAGCACATATTCAGGTTTTTAGAGATTTGAGCTATCGAATAACTACTCAGACTTCAAAATTTTCCACGAGCCCTGGAATCGGAAACCTTAAAAGGTACAAAATAAGTTACTGTTTCATCTGAAAGATCTGTTCAGCTTTATGGTTGATGCTAGTTGAGGAATGATGAATGGAAAACAATCTGAGCCCTCACCGACTTTTGCTTTAGCGTTCCTCCATCACTATTCAGCTCTGATGCTGGAAATTCTGGTTGCACCCTGAAAGTCGGCTGTTATTAAAGCGGTGTTTGATTCCTTTTTCTCCCGCCTTCCTAATTAGTTTTACTTTAACTTGAAAATAAACTCTCTCTTCAAAAACCTAACCAAGTCTTCAGCACGGATCATAAGCTAGCAAATAACAGAATAACTAAATTTCTATGAGTTTTGACTTCCTATGCCACATTTATCGCGGTGATCTACGTAGAGGTGATGAGATCTGAAAGAAATATTCTGTGGAAAAAAACATCTCCAACTGTAATGTCGATCTTCGTGTATGAAAATCGAGGAAACTTATTTTGATTAGCTGACGCGAGGTTGGTAAATTAGTCGTAATAATTCGGCTGACGTTCCGGCTACCCGCCTTCTCGAGAGCCTGGGCGTATGTAGTATTAGTCTATTTGAATGATTCGGAGGATCTTATTTATATGCTGCTTAGGTCAAGTTAAAAGATCAAACGAAGAAAGGGTGCGAAATCTCGTGTGATATTGACGCATTCGTCCTTCCGGTTCATTTCGGGGTTTTTGGCGTTTGTCCAAAATGGCTCAAGAGTTTTGCGCGTAGATGTTTGATTGCTGCGTTAGGATTGTGACAGTCACATCCTTGTTGATGTGCTTTTGTGCCCTATGTAAACCTAACCATCACACGAGATCTCGCTCCCTTCCTTCGTTTGTTCTTTTAACCTGACCCAGGCAGCATAAAATTAAGATCTTCCGAATCACTCAAGTAGACTAATACTACATGCGACCAGGCTCTGAAGAAGGCGGGTCGCCGAAATGTCAACCGAATCACCACGGTTACTTTAACATCATCGTTTCAACTAATCAAGACAAGTTTTCTCAATGTTCATGTATAAATTAATTATGCCGAGGTTTTTGATAAGTCGAACTTTTGAATTATTGCGATCTTCGTGTAGTTATCAGAACCGAATATGCCATTGAGATCTACGGCTGAGAAATACAAGCAGTGTTTTACGTAACCGAGGTTAGCCCCCAGCTTCCTCTCTACTCGGGCAATCTTTCAATGGGAGGTAGACGATTTTACAAAAGAACAAGACTGGTCAGAAGTTTGCACCTTCTCAGCACTGTGTCCTTATATAACTAGGAATAGAATATATTGATTAAAATAAAAACCTCTCCAGTCTCAATGTTTCTTTTCAACGAAAAGCATGTTTATCTACAGCGAGTGTATCAAATTCCGAACTTTGAAGACGAAGAGTCGGAAAAGATGACCCGACATAATCTTGATTTCTGAATCATTTTTCACCCAAAAATGTCCAGATGACTGAAGAAGAGATAGAAGGTAGGTGAGTGGTCTGCGAGTATGGTGGATGAGGCGTGGTTTTGTAGCCTTATCAAATTTAAAAGAGTCGGTGGCGTGAAATGTGAACTCACGCCGGTAGCGTAACGATTACTCATGCGGCATCTACTCGTCAACCTTTCTTTACTTTCAGATTTTCGCTAGATGCTTTGAAACAGTTTGCTTATTGGAGGTCCCTCCACACATTCTCGAGCAGTTATCTGTGCAATTCTTTCACTAAGGCCTTCAATTCACCGTTGTCAACAGCACAAAAAACTTCTGCGACATTTTATCTCTAATGTAGCACAAAGAGCAAGAGGTCGTCAGCCAATTCAGCCACACTTATTTCCAACCTCAGTACGCTAGCAGAAAATTTCTAGGACCACCGTATTTATGCACGTTTACTATTAAATGCTTTGCCTAACACTTATGGGTTTTTGAGGGTGTCCAATCTGTACTTACTAAGCCCGAGTTGGGGGTCGTTGAAGTAAATTTGTCAGGATATGGGAGATAGCAGGGTGGATAGCAATACAACCCATTCCAGAAAGCAGAGGGCCTGTTCGACCACTTTTCGAAGGCTTTCCTATAATCTGCGTGAGAATGCGTTGGTTTGGTTGTCTTTATGGTTGCAAGGCGAATCGACTAGGCAAACACTGTACAACATTCATAGGGAAGATAAAATTCTGAAGCATCATTCGGAAGGCGAGATGTTAGAAGATCTTCGTGGATGATGGACACGAAGAAACGGATGGAATGCACGAAGTGCTTGGACAGCCGAGTAGGTGTTATGACGGCTTGAGTAAAAGAAAGAGATAGCAATAAAATTGTTGAAGTTCTTTTTGGTAATTTAAATTCCAACCAGTAAAATTTGTGAAAATTTATCTATTCATTATCAAATATTTTTTTATTCATTCATATCATTATCATTATCATTTTATAGAGAATTTAATTACATGGATAAAGGATAGGCACCGAAATATCATTTGTAGAGATATTATTGTTACAAATCATCAATGAAATGGAAAAATACGCAAAATAATCCTTGCACCCTCATATAAAGCACCATGTTTCCAAGAATTGTTATGATAAATTTAGGAAAAGTGTAAATGTAAATTATATACCAGATTGTCAAACTGATACTAACCATAAAACCTTCATAATCTGCTTAATATTTCATGATTTCGTGAGAATAGAGCATTCTGAGAAAACTGCTAACACGACACAGTTACCTTTTCTCATCAGTTTGTGAATCCATGATCGAAAGCCTTTTCACTTCCGGCAAAGCGTCCAATACATGGCTGCTTTCGTCTTTTCTCGATGAACACTTTTAAGAAAATAAATCAAAGCAGTTTCCTTTCCAAAATCCATGCTTACCTGGCGAGGTCGAAAATATATTGTCTCACGCGCCTCAGTGATTGTGGTCGTCTTCGATTCCTTTGTAATCCGATCGACGTCCATATCAGATGAAATGGACGTCCGATTTAGGCGCTGCTTTAATTCCTCAAATTGTACTTTTTTTTTGGAGAAAAATTATTATTGCCCTTCGTTTCTTAACCATGTGGTATAGAGGTAGCAGACGCCTGCGCTATAGGTGGAACACAGGTTCAACTCTTGTTGGAGGTATCAAGCTTCGCATTTCCCTTAACTACCTTTGATATATTATTATAACATATAACGCTGTTAATAAATCAGTAAGTTTTCTCGCCTACGGTTTGTTGCAGCCTGGTAGATACACTATAATTTGAATCAAGACAGACGTAGGGGAAAACCTTGTTCTATCACTCAAGTATGTATTAGGTTGGAAAAAAAATTTCCATCGTTTGGATGGAAATGTCGTTCTTTCGCATGAATCATCTGTGACTTTCGTATCGTTCAAAAGGTCTACTTCTTGCGCATCTATTGGTATATAATTCATTACATCTGCTGCAGAATCGAATTATCCAGGAAAGAAGAACTTTTGCTGATGCTTTACGAGTACAAATTTGGTTCAAATGCTGCTGACTGCTCGCCGAATCAACAAAGCTTGGGGCGACCGTACGGTTGGAGAATCAACAGTGCGCGAGCGATTTCGTGAGTTCAAGGCTGGAAATGAAGAGTTGACCGACAGACCGAGATCCGGGCGACCAACCGAACACGATGATGAAATTTTGATTTCTGGTTAGGAAAATGTGCCGTCATCAATTCTCGTAACTGACAGCAGAACTCGATCAGATCCGAAACCTGACGGACCGATCGCAAAAATGGTGGATAATGATGGCCTGTATTTTGAAGAATAGTTGTTGTTGTATGTTGTCTGAATATACACAAATTTTGAATGTTTTTATCAAACGATGTAAATTCTCTTTCTAACCTGGTACATAATTTTCCTAACAGATCGCTTACGAGGGAGGGAGTTGAGAAGTACTGTGGTCAAAGATCCGCGCAATTTGCTAATTACCGAAACCTTTGTTTGACCATATTAAACTTAATCCCACAGGAGTGAGCAAACTGTCATCAGATTTGCATACGGAAAGGTCCTCTGATCCATAACGCCGAACATTACGTTTACGTTGAAGACTACGCCCTAAGAGAGCATCCTAGGATGCCACTAAGAATCAACTCCACAGGAGATTAATGACGACAGTCATGAGCACTATAATATCCACACAATAATTTTTGATTTTACAGGTAAACTAGGAGGCCTTCGTGGAAGATGGACTGAACGATAACAAAGAAGTAAATTTAGTGTTGAAATGTGTTTATCGACTGATGGCTGCCAATATTTTTATCACTTTTTAGCTATATTCAAGCCATATCGGAGTTTTTTTTCTATGCGAGTCCCAGTACCTATAGAATTCAGTTCGTCTCCTCCCGTTCATTGCTTCGCTGAGGATTTGTTTTCTTCATGAGCGCTGTAGAATACTGGTTGCTGACATCTTGCAATCTCGAATACACCCAATTTGGGGCTTTCCCTAAGACATTCGTTGCTGATTGCTATAAAGTATTGGAAGGAGGGGGATAGGATCAACTCTGCATATAGCATTGCAAGCCATTTGGTCATAGGCCCGACTTCCGTTATCAGAAAATGTTATTTCAATTGAAACTTGTTAAGAAAACAACGTCTTTGAACAGACCAAACAAACTATGATTTTCGAAATCTCTCAACATAGGTATAGCGCTGGTGTCACGTTCTTTTTAATTCAAGACTACTACTGCTTCTTTATTTACGGATAGCAGCGTGATTGCCGGAAAGAAGAAATGATGGAAGTATGAATCTATGATACATGAATGAAGTGTACGTGATTTTTAATATTGTAGATGAAATGGTAGGGGGAGAAAAGGTGCTTTTGTGCATGTTCTAGGTGTTGGCAGTGAGTCACTTATTAGAAGAATATCCTGTTAAATTGCAAAATTATTCATTCCTTGATTAGCTTCTCTCATTTATTAACCCTTTCGAGTTGGCCTGTATCCAAGTAGATACAACATTTTCTGGGGCCCTTCCACCTTAGTAAGAACTTTTCCTCAGATTCGTATCAAGTTTCAAAATGTTAAATTTCGCATGTTAAAAAAATGTTTGCTTTCTGGAATTCTTATTCTATTGTAGCAGCAAAAATAGTATCATACTTCACACTCAATTTGCTTTGTTTGCAAAGCTGGAGTCTGGTTTTGGTTTGAACGTAGTGAAATCGATTTTTGGAAAGGTTTTCATAGAACACTATAAGAGCAAAAAAAATTGTGTTTCGCACTTAGGTTTTCTTCGTACGTAAGAGTTACACTTGCATAACATGCACACAACCACGTAAAGGAAATTGTGAAGTTCCGGAGCAAGGTTAAAAGCCTGAAATTTCTTCTTTAAACAGATAAAAAAAAGTTCAATTAAATGAGGAAAATCACGCGCCGCAAGCGAATTGCGCTTTGCTTTCGATTGACTGCCGTCCCGAAAGGGTTGAAGATATTCTTTCCCACTTCTTCGTGACACCAAATTTTTGAGTGCTCATTTCAATCTATAATACTTTATGATAACTTCCTATTTTGCCTCTATAACCACCACTCATATTATCGTGTCAGTTCATCACTTCTTCCTATCGAATTATTGCGCTGAGTCCGTTGTAAAAAGGACCTTTGAATATGCGTTTTGGTTCGGTGCTACTCATATATCCTACTGGCCTTGCCTTTCAGATCTGATTGAGTTGGATTTCCTTGAGATCTGGGATACTGTGGGATATTCTGGTATAATGGAACGTTTCGAAGTCTTAACACCTAAGTGAGGAAGACTTTATCAGATAACACTACTATGTACCAACTCGGCTACCGACTACAAAGAGTAAATTTCTAGGACATGATTTCATTCTAGGGACACAAAACCATTGTATAGAACAGCCGACTGCTGCTACTGAAAACTCGCTTCAAATAAGAGGTGCGTGTTGGGCTGCGAGGAGAAGAGGTGGCATTTATTCTCTCAAATTTTTTACTTACATAGGGATTCAATAGAATTAATAAGCAGCGAGAACTCGTAAGAAAATTACTAATTGGAAAAAAATGTTCTATTGTAGTTTTCACCCACCTCCATCAGCTTTTCTCCGATACGATTGCTGCTGAAGCTGAAAAGAAATTCAAACCACGGAGGAAAAAGTATGTAGGTTATCAAGGTCTACAGAACTCTTTCAAATAAAAGTTAATCAGGAGGACAATCAATTAGGGTAATTTAAGAGACTTAAGGTTGTAGAAGCAAACCAAAAACGGGAGTCCATTTGAAGCAAAGAGCACTTGTTTTTGGTGATGAATTCTAGCAGCCTGGATTAACTTTCTAATTCCATAATAATGTCAGTGTTTCTGAATTTCAGAATTTGAAGAATAAAATATTGACTAAGTCTTTCAACAGCATCCCACTAGAAAGTTTGAAAGGCTCACAAAAAACGAAGCGGCTTACGTTGCTTAGTGTGAAACATTAGATTTCAAATGAAAGTTCTGAGGTGCTATGATTTCATGGATATATTAGCCCGATTAGTTATTGCAAAAAGCAAGAAAATCAACACACTTTTTTAAACGTATCACATGCATAGATATCATTTATACAAATGTTTGCATTTTTTAATCCAGTTCAGTGATCTAGGTCGTTCTGTTCTGCCTGTTCGCTAAAAATGTCCTCCCATCAAGAAAGTTCCTTAGTTATTCAAAGAAAGAAGACACCTATCGATGACAGTTCAATGAGGAATCGGAATGAGGTGCCACATAGTCCAACTCGTTCCTTTTCTACACCACTACTTGAACACGCACAGCATAATAGTTCTTCCCAATTGAGCACCGAATGTAATTGTCTTCTGATGGTTCGTTCCGTTTTTGAAACAAGTCCTTTTTACCGTCTAAATCTTACCGTATTTCACAAAGTTGTGAAGGAGATGAAGGACCTTCGACTGCTAAGCAGTCGTCCTCGTTTCCTTCAAATTTCTATAGGGAGTTGCACATGTGACGTGAATGCTCAGCATCAAAACATCCACAATGTTAAGCCTTCATTCACTGCTGTGATACACTCCTTCTTCGTTATAACTTATATTCTGTTATATTGAATAAACAACTCACTAGACTTTATTGAGGGCTCCCTTTATATTTGTGATTGAAAGTGAGTAGGACATTTCCAACACGTTTTCATTTTTTTCCTGACAGGTTCCAGACTAAGATCAATTTGCGTGGTTCTAATAATGTTTATTTATAACGCCTTCGTCTCGGATTTGAAATCTGCCCAATAAACGATAGATGAATGGCTTGCTGTATGGCATATAGAGGTTCCAAACGATGAATGTTGCACGGATGCTCGCGAGAAATCACAATCTACAGCTGCGTTACGTCCACCCACTCGTAGAAGAGTATAAAGCATCACGTCCATTCACTTTGAAATAATGAATAAAATAACACTTATGAGAAGACGAATGATAATAAAGCAGGAAACAGTCATATATATACATATATATATATATATATATAAATATATATATATGAGTATATATATATATATATTCATCATATATATATATTATAATTTGACAAAATATTTTTAATGATGAATGACTTTGACCAACAAGTCTATCATTGTGCAAAATTAGAAATTTCCTTACTTCAATATATGATACTGCGTGACCATTTAGATGGGCTGCAGTTACAGCGCCTAATGTATTATAAGCGAATAAAAATGAAAGGAACTCAAGAAATTCAATGACAAATTGTATATGGACTATGGCATGAAGTTTACACTAGCTGATAGTACGGTAGTATCTTGAAGTGTTGGCGATGTATATATGTCCATTTATTTTGCTGATGCCGGATTCTGTACTCTTAGACTTTTTGTATAATAGGTGTACCTCGAATTCAAATGGTCAAATTGGAAGGTAAAAAGTCTATATACATTTAATCTGCATGCGTAGATTTTTCACGGTTCAGCACAGTTATAGCTATCAGCTAAGTCAAATTTACAGTTCACTTTATGGCATTAAATGCGAACAAGTATTAACTTAAATAGGATAAACAATTAATGACATTTGACAATTTGAAACGGAAATATAAGGCAAGGAAAGAGGATTTAACGATTTTATGAGCCGCCCGTCGTACTGTTTCAAAAAGACAGCTTTAAGCGGACCCGATAATCCGCTTTAGGCTTCTCAAGAATAGTTTAGAAACCGCAGCGCTTGAGCACTCAAGACTATATCTATTTCTATAACTCTCAAAAATAAACCTCTATTAGGTGAAAATAGGAGCACATCAAAAGATTATGAGAAATTGTGGAAATGAGCACGAGTATATTTATATTTACTTATTTATTACTTGAATGAACAGGCTTGACAGATGTGCGCATAATAGTAATTTCTTATTTTGTCTAACTCCTATCATCCATGATGATCTCCAAAGTAGTCGGCTGCTACATGAGAATAATTAACCTTCCTTATAGATGCGTCGAATGCAGCTTGAGCTGACACTGCTCTACTTTAGCGTTCTCATGTAATTGCCATTAGAACAATCTCTTAAGTCGGACTTCTTCAAGACTGATCTCGTAACGATTTGCCGGCTTCGAAGAGATGGAAGCTTAGGGATTTATAGTTATTAGAAATTTGAGCAATAAAGTGACTTTTGAAAAGAAAAAATGTGATCAACATAGGGTAATGGTTTTGTTGGGTTGTAGGTTTATCATGTGAATTTACTTTGTGCGCACCAAAACCGCACAGCTATTGCAAGGTTCTTACCTTGCATAATACTAAATCTGCATTGTTAGAGTTTGTTTTTCTAGCACTTTAGCACTTTATTTGATCCGTCATCATAATGCTTTTTTCACTGTGCGGATCCCAGTACTCATAGCATTCACTTTATTTTTCATCTACTTATTAACGGATTGGAATACTGGTCGAGCGAGTCTACTTGCAATCTCGAGGATAGCCTTGCTGTGGCGTTTCATAAGGCGTTGATGTTGATAGCCGCAGAAAGTTAGGGCGTGGAGCTCGGCTTTACGCTCGCTGCGACGAGCATCACAACCACTCGCCCACGGCGCCCCCAAAGTTTACTTAGAGCTAACAACTGGAACCATAGATTTTTGAAGGAGAGGACATCGGGCTTGATTAATCCGTAGAGGATACGCTGTCCATCTGGCACCGTCAAGTTCGTAGAGGTAATTTGATGCATACTTAGCCTATAAATAGATTTCGGTGGCCTAAAATCTATTAAGTCAGCACTATTGCCACCCAGACAAATCTGATATCATTTTGACGACTCCGAGGGGATAGAAGATCTGGTGAGCTACAAGAGAGAAATTGAACCAGCGATCACATGAATATCGCATTAATAGTAGGACCACTATACTACAGGCATTCCTCTTTGACGCTTTATTGAAAATTTATTACTGAAAGTTGCACAATATACATGTACAAATCGTTAACCACAAATTCGCTGTGAATCTTGTGACGAGTTAATAAGTTTGGATATGAAGGGTAGTCTTCTTTTTGTTCTTACAGCGCTTACGCAAAATTCTTGATAAACTATTACTGTGAAACATAATACTTCTCGCTTCTTCACTCAATAAGAAAAGCCTATTAGAAACCAAACACATTAATGAAATCGCCACCGTATGAGCTGTTAAATATTTACTGAACGCTTGAGGAAAATTTATTGGAGGAAAAGCCACTAAAAACTTGGTATCGATACACACTTATTCAAAAGGTTTAATATGTACATTCACTCTTCCACGTCTTTCATGCATATAGAACTCGTATGTAAAAACAAAGCCCCCATTTACTACAAATTCAAACTGCTCTTAGCATTCGATAGACTGTAACAGATTGGGTCAAGCACATTATAACATAAATCTTTTAATTTCCATAACTTTTCATTAAAATCAATAGCCATTAGCCATCATAGTGGTTGAAAATTGAGAACCAATGAACAGTTTGTTCGAAATGATGCTGCGTTCACATGAGATGTCAGTTCATCGATATCTCTCAACAATTTTCCAATCATTAGTTTACTTTGAGAGTTGAAATCTTTGTGAAATTATAGTACAGACGTCGTTCTGTCGTTCCATGATTGTAACTTTTTTATATCCATTTTCTCCAAACTATAAGCATTATTTATCGTGGCACTTTTGACACTTAACGTGCATTCTGATTTAGATGCACGCTGAAATTTTTCAGTTGAATATCATCAGCACAATTTTTAACACCTCGCTCGGTCTCCACCTCTCCAAATAACTTCAATTGGACCACGTGCAGGTGGTTGTGGAGAATCATCAGCACATCAGAGTCCATCATCGAATTACCACGCTTGAGACAGATATCCACCGCCAGTTTTACTAATGTGAGCTTTGAGTTTCTCTTCTTTATCGTTTATTTAACCACGTCGTCTGTTTAATTTATACTCATGTATTTAGAACGAGTCGGAACTTATGTGTTGTTGAAGAAATCTACACAAGAACGCTTATTGTATTTCAAGTGAACTATCACGTAGTACAGAATATTTGTTGATTGTTTCGGCATAGCAAGTTCAACCCACATTTTAGGTATAAACACCTGTTCTTGCACGGCAACCAAAGGCTAACACCTTGTCAGTGGGTTGAAATGAATGACTGATATATCAAGTTGAAAAAAACCTGGCGATTACACATTTGCTACGTGTTCTAGCCAATGTATGTTCAAGCCAATGTAAAGTAAAGTTAAATATTTTGTCAAACAAATGTACATCGTATAGGATTGAAGGCGTTGGGAAGTTGTTGGCAATGAGTGCAGTCCCTAATTCGAAAGTGTATTGTGTAAATCATAATAAAAAGTTACAAATTTTATGCAAGAAACTTCAACTTTTACAGACTGTAGCAAAGCAGCTAATCGGACATGTTGTGGGATGCCTAAATGAATATTCAAAATAAATGGTGTTGTCATGCTTCTAAATAAAGCCTTTGAAATTCTTCTCGGCAGCTTCTGGCAAATAGTGACGAAGGGGAGATAGGTAATGAAGTTAATGATAGCACGGAGAACAATGTACTCGTCACAGATGCTGGCTCTTAAGTAGTGGCTCAAGCGTACTTCGAAAGCAGAGATATTCGATGAGTGCTCAGGGAAAGTGCTGTTGCTCAAAACTTGTCGATGGGTAAGGGGCATAGATGTTCAAGGCGACGTAGCGCTCATGTGCGGAGTCAGTCGATTTCTACGAATCATTTACGACCGGTCGAAGTAGTTGATTGTAGAATAGACAAAATGTATGGCGAGCAGAGGATTTCTGGGTGGAAAAAGACTACGATAAACGAGCGGAAGGCTTCTATTACAGATTGGAAGTAGAAATTCCATGCAAAAGAATTAAAATTCTTGAGCTCCGCTGTTTGCATAACTTGTGATTTTTATATAAATATTTTGAGCAAAGGTGCTTTTTCGGAGAAATGTTGATGTTAAGCAAAAACAGTCTGTTGTCATCGCAACAACTGAACATCTTCAACAAGCCTTGAATGTTGGTAATAAAACAGTGACCGCATCTGCTTATGAGCGAAGGTTACTTAGGAGTATACTTGATACTCCGCCAAGCGCTACAGGCGACCGCATCCATTTTGAGTGAGAGTCATATAGGATTCTGATTCTGCACAAGGCGTTTTTGATAAGCTTTTGACTTATATAAGGAGAGAGTAACATATAAGCGTTCTAAGGCATGATAAGCAGCCGAAAGGAGCATGAAATCACTTCTCCTTATAGCGTATGCTTTGGTGTCGACTTGTGTGGTCATTAATTTTTGGCGCCAATTTGTAAACTCCAGAGTAATGAGCGGCTTGATACCTGAATCTGCCGGATTGAGGCGAACCAGCACCGTCCTGTTAATTGACGGCTTCATTACTGATGAAACAGATAGATGCGGAAATAGGATGCGCACTGTTTTATAGAATAATCAAAAACCCTCAATCAAAAATTAGTGTAGTTGGCAAAACAAAATAAAATGCATTGAAATCGAGTAGGCAGAGCAATCGCAGTGAGTTGAAAAAGTGAATAATCAGCAATAATTTTCCACAAGCTCAATAATTTCTTGACTACTCACTCAAAAACAGAGACACAACGATGATCACTAAAAACAAGGACGTTTTGTAGATAAGAGCATTTCTGTTGCTTCAGCCGCATCCAATAGCGACGCTGAATTCTCAACCATCAGCTACAGGACGCTCGGAGATCTTCATTCACGTTATATGTCAAAGCAATCCAAGCACTGTCGCCCACGCCAAGTCAAGCAATCCGTACAGCGCTGAAGCACATTGTATTAAATTCACGCACCAAAGTTGTAGATATATTCCATACTTTGATGAATTCTTTGGTTTAGATCAACCTCACAGTAACTTGAATTCATGAGACAATAACGTCGGTGCTTACTGTGCTAGTTAAGACGTCGTTCACAAATGAATTTAAGGATGAAAATGTATCCAGGGAGAGACAGCCTTATATCTGATGGGTACACAACAGATCTGAGCAGAAGAGCTCTCCTATGGTCAAGATTTTCCTGCATTACGGTCTTTTCTCTGATACGTGATCGCTGGATCTCGTGCTTTTCTTTATTTGATTAGAAGTCCTCACCTGTGAGGGATCTTAAGGTGAATAGAAGCATGGCTAGTAAAGAATCTTAAATAAGAGCAAAGCACTGGACATAAGACAATGCGGTTGCACATGCGGTTAGAGGATTCGTGAATTAGAGAGAAAGAGTATGAGATATTAATTGATCAGCAATATAATAATCGTCATGAGCAATGATATGAAACTATTTGTTGAGCAAAGACTGGATGCTTTCTAGATAGAAAGGATGGAGCTGGCGATCAAAGAAGTCGATGAGGTAACTTTTGAGCTGGTCGCTGTCTTTGAGTTTGTTTTCCCGCAAAAGCTATTTAAGGCGGAAGAGGTGATTTCAGATGGAGAAATATAAGGGTTATACGGAGAATGTACCGTGATCCAGCCCAATTTTCGCCAAATTTGGCGGGTCGACTTTGCACTATGAAGTGCTCGGTCGTTGCATAAGGTGTCCTTCGAGACATCACTTCACAGTAGCCCATTTCATTTATGTAGATGGCGAGCGATGACGCTACGGCCGTATCTAAATGTCTGCTAAGCTAATAGAATATTCTTCAACATATCGCAAACTTTCGGTAATAACCCGCTTGATTTTGAATAGAAAAATATTACGGGACAGCCTAATAGATAGGCGATTTTGGGGCTACCGAAACCCAAACAATGAAAAGATAAAAGGATAAAGCTCTCTGCGTTGATCAATCCCTGAGGGATGCACCATGCATTCGTCTTAAATTTTTATCTTTGTTTGAGGTGATTGAATGCATGTCTGGCCTCTGCAATGACCCGCAGTGGCCTCCCGCTGAACCGACTCAGTACTGCTTATCCTCCCAGACAAGTCTATGACCAGTCTGGTTAAAGTTTACCGACACCGAGGGATGGATGGCTTGGTGAGCCTTGAGCGCGAGATCAAACTATTGACCTTGTGTGCGACGCAAAGCACCTCTAACCACTGGGGCACATCCGCTCTTACCCCCCTTCATTAAAGGGTGCAAAATCCTTTGAAATTATGACAATGCGTTTGGTTGGTGTTGTAGAGTGAAATATAGTATATTATACTGTTGAGATGAATAAAATAGCCTCTTCAATAACCTTATGATGCATACAGTCCCATAAGTTCTCAAGGATTTATCGCTTGCTGTCAAAAAATCAGCTCTTGGAGAATTTAAATCGCGGACGAGTTCAAGTTTTTTTCTCTGGCTTCACTGAAACAAAAAGTGGTCGTTGCTTTGATAAGTTACACGAGATCATTACAGCACTTCAAAAAGCTAACGTTTTGCCGCGTTCGCCTCTTTAAAGTTGCGTTGATTGAAGAAATTCGTAACAACCCTATTTTAATGCATATACGTGCTTCGACCTTGCAGCCTCGTCAGTTTCACGATACCTTTTCGTTTGGTCACTTCTTCGAGGATCTAACCGCTAACATAGAGGAGTCGATGACGAACGTTTCACACGCGCCTCTAAGTGATAAAATAACCGAATGGGCAGGTTGCACACTCGATTGCTTTTGGCTGGGTTTTGAAATTTGTTCGCAATTTGAAGAAACACTTGAAAAGTGAGAAAACTCAATTTTTAATTGTTCAGCTGAGAAAACTTGAAATCTATTGTTCAAGGATGTTCAAAGCCTTACTCGAGGTTGGTACGCCAGAGTCATACATTGGTGTTTCGGAGTTCTCGCCCTCCTCACTGACCCACGCCCCACATTAAGCCCTGCATTGTAGCAAGGAGAGAGGCGTATGTGGTGACGGCACAGTGTACAATGACACTGTGGCATCATCATTTCTGAGTCAATGCCATGCATCAATTTTGTTCTACCAGCCGAGGTCCATCGACTGAGAAGTGGTGATGGCACAGTGTCATTGTATACTGTGCCGTCACCACATACCCCTCCCTCCCTCCTTGCTACAGTGCAGGGCTTAATGTGGGGCGTGGGTCACTGAGAGCGCAAGAACTGCGAAACACCGGTGTATGACCCTAGCGTACCAACCTCGGGTAAGGCTTTGGACATTCTTAAAAAATTAGATTTTGCTATTACTTTGTTGCCTTATATTTTGAATAGTTTTGAATAAGAATAACCTTTAAGAAACATGCATGTATTCTTGTGATGGGCCAGAATTTCTCTTTCAGTTTTATCACGTCGTTATGCTTCAAGTGATCGAGAAAAATCAACGGCATTTAGGTTTATGACTTCTACAGTTGTCGATGAATCAGAAATTCCACAAACCTGATCTTTGACGGTATCACAGTACCAATGACATTCAGACATCCAGTCTCTACACAGAGTTTGAAAGCACTGACGAATCATAGCATCGATCTTGAACAAAACTAATTGATGAGATACTGTGAAAAGGAAGTCTTATGTGCTATCTACAATAGGTTATCGTGAAAAAACACTTCAATATTTAAGAAGCAATTTTGTTTTACCAATCATTTAATATTATATTAACGAAAAGGTGCGAATTCTCAAAGGTATGCATTAGTTCAGTACATTCCGCCAAAGGCGGAGATTAAGGGGCCATTCAATCACGGAAGTCAAAGTGTCCATCCATGATTATATGGTCCCTTAATCTCCACCTTTGGAAAGCTGCCCTTTTTGAACTGTAACTCCTTGTTTTCATTTCCTTTTCTAAGTGAGAACTAAACGATAAAGCAGCTGTCTTGAAAAAACTTGATGGTTCCCTCCTTTTTTGAGTAACACAGAAAAATCATAATTAAATGAGTGCATATGGACATCATCTTGCAATTGAACGAAAAATACGCCAGTTGGAACGTATCAACCGCACTTCCGAAGAGAACGAGTATGGTCGAAGCCTCTTTACTTTAAGTAACTAGCAGTCTGGTTAAGTTACCTCTTGACTGGGCCCACTATTACTGTAAAGTAGGCAAAACTTGAAGTATAGGTAAGATTCAATGAACATAACGGAAATCGCAGCCTTTTGATAAGCACTGCATTATGTGTTCAACACAAGTCTAATTTTGTTTATCCGCTCGAAATTGTGATGTAGAATCCCAAAAGATTCCCCAAAATGTTCTCCCAAGAAGAGGAAATTGATGTTCACATTTAATGCCAATCAAAAGAATTCTCAAGAATCCTTGCCTTTCTAACATCAATATGATCACTTAGTGACAAATGGTAACCAAAGTGGGGACCTTAGCACAGTTCATGAAACTTCGAAGAAGAAGAATTTGCACAGCCAGCAATTCATCAATCAGGATGAGATCATTCTGAGGCGCCACTGTTTATTCCCTTTTTTGAAGATATGCAACTAAGTATATCCTGCTTATGTGACCCAGCGATATGGCCACTAGTTCATTCGCATTAGGAGGAGAAAACGATTCACGAGAACAGTGCATCTAGAAAAGAACAGAATGACCTCGAAGAATACCGAAAGGAAGGTGAGGAATGTGTTCATCACACAGGTGTATTCCAGATTAATCCGGGACAAATCAACTTTCACATCAATGGGTGTTTCATGAGCAAATTTAGACGCCGATATCCTAGAGTTCTTCACCTGTATGCGGGGTCTTTAGGCATAATTATGCCAAAGAAAAAAATACTAGTGCCACCTCTCTTACAATAAAGCAACGTTCAGAGCTGGTTCGTCCATTTGAACTTCCTAGTCATACTATCTATAATTTCCTCACGTATTTTGACGGTATTAATAGAAATATCTTTAACTCACCGCAGGACAACGCTCAGGATCTCATTCAGAGGGACTGCGTAGGCGGCAAGAAATGGGAAAAACAATACAGAGAGCACAATCATGAACAAACGGCACATTTCTGTACTACACATCACCGAAAGAGGAGATGATACCAGACCGCCCGCTGATCGCTATCAGCCATCGTAAATCTATCTACTTGAGATATATAACTTCGCATGTATGATGTATATACGGCAACTCCACATATTTATCATAAAACATATAACATAGGTGTTAATTCCACGGCGCTCCTCATTCCTAAGACGAAGTATGTGTTTTGCACACCAAAAATTCAGTAAGTCAATGGTATGTAGACAGCTCAAGTACGAGTAAGGAGTGTAGACTGAATAGGATCAAATGTTTTATGTCTAGAAGAAAAGTTAATAGATTATAGATGCCATATACCGATCAGCTGTAGTGTGGTAATTTATTGCTTCTGAAATATGTATCCATGTGGTGAGAGGCGAGGTTATTTTATGCTATATTATTAGGTTGAGGAAAAAGTCCTGAGGAAATGCTTGTAACTTTTTTTGGGTGTCGGCCATTTCTTGTGTTTTGGGCTCATTTGAAAGCTCGTCTTCTTCCGCGTTGATTGGTATATAATTTATCTATATACACCGCACTTTTGCCGATTTTTGTGCACCCCAAGCCAGATTGATGCGTTCACTTGCCACTGTTGCAAATTGAACTCAGCAGCCATTCGTGTATCATCAATAACCTAATTTGCTCGCTTCTTAACTCCACTCTGAAATAAGTAGATAAATTTGTTTACCAATCAAGGCGAGAGAAGACGGGCTTTCGAATGAGCCCAATAACACAAAAAATGGCCGAGACCCAAAAAAGTTATAACCATTTTTTCAGAACTTTTTCCCCATGCTATTAGGTAGCGGTTCCTCTAAAAACACATAGAGATTCAGGGCATGAACTCCATGTTTCTGTCGCAACTGGAAAACATATAACGTCCGGTTTACGTGAACACGTTCATGCATGCGCAACTGTATCCGTGATCCTAGATTGTAGGTTTTTTCTATAATCCATAATCATTTCCGATCCTTTAGTGACATCGCGATTTCTGCTATTTTAGAGTTTGGTAGTTATACGATTGTTTAATTTTCAACGATTTCAATGTTCTGGTACTTTAGCCAAGCATGTGGTCTGTTATGGACACTTATATTGTGCAATACACGGGTTTCGGCCTTGCAGCCTCGTTAGTTGTGCGGTGCTTTTCGTCTGAGCCATTCACTTTCGGGGGAGAACCCCCTTAGATAGAGACTTCGCAGACGTAATATTTACACGCAATATTAAGTGATAAGAATCACCAAAACGGGCAGTTTTGTACACTTGGCTGCTCTTGGCGGGTAATCGTCAATTATCATACCATAATTTCAATGCTGTACTTCATTTGATAATGGCCCTTTCAGTGCGCCACAGCAGCAAGAATAAAATTTAGTTTCACATTCGGTTCGTTTTCGCTAGACAGAGCTTCTCCTTTGAACAATTAGTATTATTCGGAATCTTACATCTCGATGACTTCAATAAGGCACTCCGTAAGTGAAAATGCCTTCTTTAATGCTCTGTAGCACTCAAAAGAAGATTATCTTTCACCTTCGGTGCGCCTTGTCGCGCGTCTGTCAGATAGCACTGCTCGCAACGACTTCAAAGTCCTTAAAAGGGAGCGATTTTTGCCTTTTATTTCAAGAATTCTTTGCGTTTCACATATAATCTACGCTTTTTGTGTGAGGATTGTGTGGAAGAAAACCTGCTCTATCGCTTTATAGGCTTAGAGTTATTTTTCAAAGTGCCAAATAAACCCCGCTACAGAGTCTGAGGAAGCAGCCTAAAGACTGGGAATGCAAATCCCAATCTTCTTTTTCCTTAACCAGCGCTCTATGAAAACCTCGAAAACTACACTTATCTCTAGAATCATCCAGATTTATACAATCAAAAAACTAGTTTTCGTTGAAAAAACCATTCACAACCTCCAGCGCCTTGGTGCCGTCTATGCGAAATGTTGTTAAATCCGTGAAAATAAAATTTTTTTTCCGTGCTACAGCGCATCCACAAGGTTTTTTTGGAAATCAAGTAGAGTACTATAATCATCGAGATTTAAAATTCTAAATGATACTAGAAGTACAAACGAAGTTTAGGATATCAGAGAGCTGTTCCTCCAAACATCCGACAATACCATGGATGATGCTAGCATACCCTTGTAAATAATATAGTAATGAGGTATTACAGGGCTACCGACAAGGGAACAAGATGAGTATACAGCTATAAGAAAAAACAATAGGACGTTGAACACTGGCCAATCCCTAAAAAATTGCCCTGCTTTCGGCATCATCAACTTTAGGAATGATTGAACTCATATCTGAGCCGGCAAGATGACCATCAGTAGCCCACCGATCTATCAAGTCAGTGTTGTCCTCTATGTAGGCAAGCCTAATACTAGATAATCGTCCCTAACCATCGGAAAGATAGAAGGCTCGATGCGTCCCACTTTTCTCAAGCCTTGTACACTTCCACAATCAACGATATACAAAGTGAAAATCAACGCTGTTGCTCATTCAAATCCACAAACCACTGAATTACGGCAAAACTGTAACCTGAAGGGTCTTTTCCGGTAACTGCCAACAGATTGTAAGATGGATTATTCATTAAAAAACAAATTAATACCATCAATAATTATTTCATCGGCAACCGGCTTTTATATTAGGGCAACGCCGCGAGGAATTTTTTCACTTAAGCATTGCCCACCAAAGAAGATTTTCCGATCGACAATCGAGGATGAAGGATTAGGGGTGATCGACTCGAGTCGTCGGTTCTAAACAAAGGACGATGACATCGTCCAAACTTTAGCCAACTAAATGTGTTTTTAGCAACTTTGTGTTACTGGCTTGATCAACAGAGACTATATGATTGACATTCAGAAAAATCAGTCGAATTTATTCATATGACGATGACTTGATCTAACAGCTCCTAAACATCTAATGCCCTCCAACTTCAACCTCTCCTTCTTTCTTGAGAGGGTTGTACTTCTTGAAATACTCTTTGTCTGCCTGCTTTTGGACGGAAGCCGTACCAATGTTCAGCCTGAAAATAGAACATCACAGAATAATGCGAAAAAAAGATTTATGCATAAACATTTTCATGTTGTTGTTATTACTTAGTCTGAAATTATGAAGTTCTTGTTATTTCTCAAATAACTAAAACTCAGATCAAACTTCTCATTACCACTGCAGTGGAACAGTACAAGAAATGAAGCACTCATGAAGAGACAGAATTATATTTGACCTTTTTTAGCGATGACATGATTCTATAATATACCGCGTTATGTGCAAACATAACGTGGAATCGCACGAGCCGCAGGCAACCGAAAGCTTACGTCCGAACTTGCGAAACGATGCAGAGAAGCGATAAAAGAAGACCTTAAAGAGAGAAGAGCAGCAGTTATGGCAGAAGCTGCAGAAGCTGGGAAGAGCATTCGCAAAGCCCAGCGAGGCTTCGCCAACTATAAGACCAAGATGATTGCACTCCGATACCCTGACGGGACACTTACAGCTTCCAGAAGGGCTATGGAGAAATCATCCACCAGTACTACTCGGATCTCTTCGCTAGCATGTTCTCTTACCGTCATATAAATTGAAAGAGGACGAATATGTCGTTCCACCGGTCCTTCCTTCCGAAATCCGACATGCTATATCGTCGGTGAAAAACAGAACAACACCCGGTCCAGACAGGATTAGACCAGAACACCTGAAGAACCTGCCGCCAGTTTCTCATCAACACCCTGGCTCGGCTCTTCACTCGCTACCTGTCAAAATGCAAGGTCCCTATTCAATGGAAAACCAGCAAGACCGTATTGTTGTTCAAAAAGGGAGACCTTCACGACATAGGCAATTATCGCCCAATCTGCTTGCTGTCCGTTGTCTATAAACTCTTTACTCGAGTCATCCTGAACAGGATTGACAGAACACTGGACGAAGGACAGCCATGCGAACAAGCAGGGTTCAGAAAAGGATTTAGTACCATGGACCACATCCACACGATCACAAGACTCATTGAAGTTTCGCGAGAGTACAAACAACCACTCTGTCTCACTTTTATCGATCTGAAAAAAGCCTTTGATTCAGTGGAAACAGAAGCGGTTATAGAGGCTCTGGATAACCAGGGCGTCCCTACTCGGTACATAATGATCCTTCGTGAGCTTTATAAAGATTTCACGACCAGAATATCTCCATTCTACAACAATATCACCATTGACGTAAGAAGAGGGGTTCGACAAGGCGATACAATATCGCCAAAACTATTCACTGCCACCCTACAAAACGTCATGCGAACATTAGAATGGGACGAAATGGGAGTGAAAATTGACGGTCGACAATTAAACCATCTTCGCTTTGCTGACGATATCGTTCTCATAACACCAAACATCAGCCAAGCGGAACGAATGTTGACTGATTTCGATAACGCCTGTGGAAAGATCGGTCTTCAACTGAATCTAACGAAAACAATGTTCATGAGGAACGGATGGGTTTCTAATGCCCCATTCACGCTCAACGGAACGACAATTTCCGAATGCTCCAGTTACATCTATCTAGGTCGTGAAATCAACATGATGAACGACCTAGCCCCAGAGTTGAGCAGGAGGAAACGAGCGGCTTGGGGAACGTTTAAGAGCATCGAAGATGTAGTGAAGAGGACAAAGAACATCCGACTCCGTGCCCACCTTTTCGACTCGACAATTATCCCTGCCCTAACGTATGCAGCAGAAACCTGGTCGCTACGTAAGCAGGATGAAAGATCACTTGCCGTTATCGAACGCGCAGTCGAAAGGTCGATGCTAGGAGTATCTCGTATTTCGCAAATGAGACAAAGGATCCGAACTTCCGACCTACGTCAACGATCGAAAATCAGAGACGCCGTTCTACACGCCAGGATATCGAAAATAAGGTGGGCCGGACACGTGATGCGCTTCAACGACAACCGATGGACGAGAGCCGTTACCGACTGGATTCCTCGGGACGTCAAGCGCTCTAAAGGAAGACCACTGACCCG